>CAAKHB010002764.1:60501-84922 GCA_901007665.1 Aeoliscus strigatus
CCCCAGAGGACAACAACACCCGGGTTCTGTTCGAACGGGTCCTCACCTCAGGAAGCCTGTCGCCAGAGAAGTCGGGGTAATTTTCCGTTTGTGTTTGTCGTCACGGCGACGTCACAGCCCGCGTCATCGGTGTCTCTGATGTCCTCAGGGAGATCTGGGCTCGTTTTCTGGCGTTTGAGAGCAACATCGGTGACCTGGCCAGTATTCTGAAAGTGGAGCGGCGGCGTTTCTCCGCCTTCAAAGAAGAGTACGAGGGTAAAGAGACGGCGCTGCTGGTGGACAGATACAAGTTCATGGACCTGTACCCCTGCTCCACCAGTGAGCTCAAGGCTCTCGGGTACAAGGTGGGTGTTTTCCGTCGCGCGTGGCGACAGCGGCGTCTGTTGGAAGTGACGCGACGTCTCCTGTCGGCAGGACGTGTCTCGTGCCAAACTGGCGGCTCTGCTCCCAGAGACGGTGGTCGCTCCCTCCGTGCCTGCTCTGAAGGACGAATCGGACCGTAAACCAGAGTACCCCAAACCGGACACGAATCAGATGATCCCCTTCCAGCCACGTCACCTCGCCCGTACGTTCCAGCGGCGGTGAAACGTGGCTCAGCGCTCACAAACGAACGTGTCTCCACATCTCTGCTGTGGTTGTCTCCCCACAGCTCCGGGTCTGCACCCCGTCCCCGGCGGAGTCTTCCCAGTGCCGCCAGTCGCCGTCATCCTCATGAAGCTGCTTCCTCCGCCGACGTGCTTCACCGTCAGTGGCAGCAGATGGTTTCCTCACAGCAGCTCCTCGTCGGCCAGGGCTTAACAGGTTGTCACTGTCTGTCGCTGCAGGGTCCGTTTGTTCAAGTGGACGAGCTCATGGAAACCTTCAGGAGATGCACACTTCCTGAGAGTATGTCTGCACACACACACACACACACACACAACTCAGCTTGAGGTGAACTGGGACTGTTGAGGTCAATGGTAGACGGGTTTGGTTATTTGACCTCTGTGACCTTTGGCCATCAGTGGGGTCATCAGGTCACATCAGTGATGTGCGGTGAGGATCCTCTCTGGTGACCTCTGACCTCCTCCCAATCACATCTACAAACATGTGAATCATATGAACAGTTGGACTGTCGACAGCTCGCAGGTCATTTAAAGTCTCATATCAGCATCTTTACACAAACTGAAACACACAAAAAAAACCATTTGGTCTCCATCTGCCTCCATGGAGACCGTTGGTCTCCTTTCATTATTACCTCCTTCTTCCATTGAAAGTCCACTTTAGAACACTGTTGGAATTTCCATCCAACATGTAGATGGAGCTGATGGACTCACTACTGCCCCCTACATGAGGCACCATTACTGCTGCCTCACCTAGTGTCTCCTCACAGATGTTTTACGACCACTCAGCACACAAATAGTGATACAACACACACACACACACACACACCGTTGTTGTACACTGTACATCAGCTAACCTGTGTAACTTTTGTTCATATATCAAGTGTTTGAACATTCAAACAGCGACATCCAGACACATCAGTCGGTCTCCCTGCTGGCAGCCAGCAGTCGTTGTCAGTCAGCTGGTGACTCAACACACGTCACTCCTCAGGATTCCAACGGGAAATGTGAACGTTCAAAATGCCGTGTTCACTCTCCAGCTCCAAATCCAGTTTTTGTCAAGTCCAGATCGTATCCAGCCATGTTTCATGAGGTCTGAACAAATCCAAACCACAACATCTGTGTCACTGTGACCACCATTTCACAGCTCCGTTACTTGCTCGCTCCATTTTTCCTCGGGCACGCGTACCGACGCCTATGACGTTACCGTATCAACCCGTCCATACACTGTAGGTGTGGACAGATCTAGTCCGACGTGATCGCCTTCCCCTAGCAGAGCTTCCGGTTTCTTGTCTTGAAGGTGTCAACGACCCCGCGGAGGTCGTCTGAGACGTCTGCTGTCTTTCACAGACCTGAGCCCTGATCTCTCGTGTTGTCTCCTCAGCCGTGGAAGCCGCCGTGGAGCTCATCACCGGCCGACTGCCCGACGCCGGAGGGGAGGGCAACGGGTCCATGGAGAACCACGCCAGCGCCAAGTCGCTCAAGAGGCCCAACGCAGACTCGGACGAGGAAGATGACAAAGGCGCAGTTGCTCCGCCCATACATGACATCTACCGCGCACGTCAGCAGAAGAGGATCCGGTAAACGTCACGTTGACCCCAGTGAACCCACCGAGAATGTAATCTGAACAGGTGGTCGGAGGGTTCAACTTCCATGTCCACTTTGTGTGTGCGTCTGACTTGATTATACTTTGCTGATCTCTGTACAGCACACACACACACACACACCTGAGTGTTCTTGTGGCTTTTTTCTGTTAACAGTTTTTATTTTTAAAGACTGATCATTATACTGTACAAATTTTTTAATGGGTTCATTTTGACACACTGCTCAGTTTTTGGCCTTGTGATGTTCCAGTGATGGCAAATATTTTTAGACAACTGGAGGAGATGATTCCTTTCAATAAAAGTTCAACCAAACCTCTCTGCTCTTTGGCTGGTGGTGTTCTTGTTGGTTTGGAGCCATGTGACGTGTCTCTGAGGACCACTAGGGTGCGCCAGTGCACAGAATGAGTCCTAGTCAGATGAGGATTCATTCAGAGGATCAGATAAGAGATAACCTGTGAAACGCATTCACTTGTGATGAAGATTTACACCAAAAACACCAAATAAAAACAAATTAACGCACGGGAAAGTCTACTCAGTTCTAGAATCAATCATCAAGTAACTTTATAGACATTTTATTTCCTAGACCGACTGTCGCTGTTAAAACTCAGCTGTCAGTTTCTGGTGGTGGAGAGACAACCGCAGACAGACTAGTGTGCAGTCGCCCTGACAAAAATATAAAATTGGGCTCTGTAAGTTGAAACAGCTCGATATTTGTGTGGCGATAAAATACAAACAGCAAATGTCACAGTACTACCTTAACTCAATTAGTTTAAATCTGCCATAAGAGAATTTACCCGTCACAAAAGTTTTCTTTCAGGTAACTAAAAGTACTTTTGTTATATTTCCATTTCAGCACAAAATTTGAGTTGACGTCTGAAAACTACATTTTTTTTTAAAAAAACGCATTTAACATTAATGTTTATGAGCTTAAACTCACAAATAATACATATAATTCTGAGAAGTTTTCGTGTCAACACTGACTTAAAACATTAACCAGTCCAGTGATGTGAGATGTGTTCTGCTGAAATCCGCAATGCTGCTTGTCTCTGATGTGACCTGATGACAGTTACTCTGGTCCCCTAAGTTGTTGTGGTGTCAAAACCTATGAACGTGTGTGTTTTGTGAAAGCGTGTTTCAGCCTGTGCATCTGTTTCATGTAAAACAGCGCAGTGAACACAAACATCAGCGTGAAACGTTTCTACCCAGACTGTAATATTGAACTTGAAGTGTTTCCTCTGCTGATTTGAAACCTGAAAGCAAAGAAACGCCACTAAAACCAAGGACAGACTTCCACTTTTGGTGATTTTGTAGAAACAAAGAAGAAAACAGGTGATTGTTTCCATCCAAATATTTTGTGCTTGAGTTGGAACTGCATCAGTTTCCAATGGAAGGAAGACAACATACTCTGGTCGTGTTTCACAAACTCTCACGTCACTGAGACGCAGCACAGACACATGAACACATGAACTCAGGCTTGTGTTGTTCTCCTGCATCCATACAAATGTCTAAATACACCATAAATACCTTCAGTTCACATTCTTGTTCAGAGTTGGACAGTGTTGCTCATAAATGTGCTTTTTTTACAATATAATACATGAAGCTGTTTCCGGGTGAATCCTCGTCTTCCTCTGCTGCCTTTGGTCGCAGCTCGTGGTGAACGTCAGATGTACAGACTCGCATTCACGTCTACAGGCAATTTAGAGTAAATTAACCTGAGAGGTGGGACGAAGTCGGAGTACCCGGAGAGAACCCATGCATGCAAACCACACAGAACCAGGACAGGAATCGAAGCAGTGACCTTCTCCCTGTGACAGTGCTAACCACTGTACCACCGTGTCGCCCCATTTTTAAGTTAATATTTGGGGGGAAAAAAAACGTGACGGGACAAAATGCTTCATATCAGTGTTTTCATATGACTGAAGACGAGCCTGTGAACGTAGACTTCAATTTAAATCGAACTGAAAGTTCATCCGGTCGCCCACTGCTGATTGGCTCTGACGGAGGAGCAGGTAAACAATGAGCTGGAGCTCTGTCCGATGGAGTGATGGGGGGGTCTGAAAGACAACCGACCCACCCTCACAGTGTTTGTTTGTTTGTTTGTATGTTCGAACGAACATTCATTCATTCATTCATTCATTCCTCTCCCGTTGCTCCGGTTACGGGCCTCGGTTGTTCTGGAGCTGATCCCAGCTGTCAACAGGTGAACGTCAGTTGTACAACCTGGACGAGGAAGGACAGACAACCATTCACACCTACGGACAACTTCCAGTGACTGATTAAGCTCAGGGAGGAAGCCGGAGTACCCGGAGAGAGCCCTGCTAACAGCGTGTGTCCAGACCAAAGCTCTTGACTGAACACGTCTGGACTTTTGCACAGATCCATAGAAATAAATATCAACGCATCAACACGCTTCCACTGGAAAACTTGTTTCCAAAGTACTGAACAAAGATGTCCGGGTGTCCTCGGTAGAACTGTCCCAGGAGGCGGGTCTTCTCCTTGGGGGACAGTTTGGGGTTCTGGTGAATAGTCCTCAGCAAAGACCACAGTTCTTCTCTGGTGGTTGTTTGTGTGTTTTCACAGTACGTCTTCACACTCAGTCGGCTGCAGTACGTCGACCCTGAAGAAAGAACGAACGAATGAACGAATGAAGCCGAGAATCATCAAACGGCAGACGGCGTGGGATGAAGACGTCCCTACCCGTTCCGTCCGTGTCCTTCCCCGTCAGGATGCTCTGAATTCGGTCACTGACCAGCTTGTGCAATGTGACAGGAATCTGACGGGGAAACAAGTTCGTCTTCACTTCATGGGCAGTTCAACGTAAACGCATCGAGTGCTGAAACTTAGAACTGAGATTCAAATTGGAAGAGAAAACTGATTAAAAAAAAAAAAACGATAGAAGGTGTCAGATACAGTGATCAACAACGTCGTGCCATAAAACGTCACAGACGCTCCTCGTACAAATCAAAGTCTGTTTCCACAGGTTCAGCTTCAGCTTCAGCTTCAGCTGTCAGAATCAACAGGAAATAAAAGAGTTTCATTCACTCAGATTCGTTTTATGTCACAGTCACAGACTGCTGATAAAAGTGGACGTGAGTCTTAGGCCACGCCCACACCGAGACACTTTCTTGTGTAAACGCACGTATCGCATTGTTTTGGCCAAACGGATCCTGGACGGATCCTTTTTTTTTTTTTTAATCATGCTGTGTCTCCAATCGCGTACTTCAACACTTCAACCTAGTATATGGAGTACATACTGTAAGTGTGTTCACACTGAATGAGTATGTGAAAATGAAGTGTACTACTACGCTCACTCACTCAAACAGACAAAAACATTCAGCGTGGATCCATGGACACTTTCCACCATCGACGTAACCCTGTCTACAGACTGACCCCCCCGCTGATGGAGCAACAATGGCCGATGTATTTTCTGAAGCTTCCGGTCGCAATAACCGGCGCAGCACTGACACCGGATCACAGTAGTTTGGGTACTCTATGTATCAGAAAACTTGATATCACACTGAGCTGAACCTGTTTTTACCACTAGTTCTTTCTGCATGTGTAAGATGTTGGAACGCAATTTAGATCAGTGAGTGAGTTAGTGAATGCGTGTGTGTGTGTGTGTGTGTGTGTGTGTGTGTGTGTGCGACAGAAATCAATGTAAACGAGTTAACCAGTCAAACTAATCTAAACTAATTCATTTATACATTTATCAAAATGCCATATCATTGTCTGTCTTTATCAAATATAATACAAAGTATTTCAGTATTTTTCTTGTGTGACAGCATCTGTTAAAATCAGGTACAAATTCAGGGACTTGGACAAGTACACCTTCCTCCGTAGAGGAGAACGTCAGCACCAGTCGACTGGTGTGTTGGAAATATTCTCAAAACGCTCCACGGCTGCAGCGCTTGATTTGAGACAGTACCACCCTGTCGAAGTCTGGGCCCTTCACGAGTGAGTACATAGTGTGGATAGTGTACTACAAAGAAGTGCAGTAATGGAAGTACGTGATCTGAGACGCAAACGAACCTTTATGTGTAACGTAAACCCACGGCCATGAGACGTACGTGTGTGTGTGTGTGTGTGTGTGTGTGTGTGTGTGTGGACGACTCACTTTGAACAGGTCACAGTGTTTGTCCATCAGGAATAAGACCATCAGGTCCACCTTCCCCTTGGAGAGACGTCTGCTGTAGACCACGGCGCCTGAGAACGACCTCTTCACTGACATTCTGTTCTCCACCTGAGCGGAGAAAAGTCACAGGTCGGAACGGAAACGTCGTCTGTGTGCGCCCGCTCGTTTCTCTCCGGGTACTCCAGCTTCCACCTCTCGCCTCCAAAAGCATGCTGAGGTTAATCAGCTAGTCTAAATCGTCCACTGACTGCTGGCATTGACAGTTTTATTCTATTTTAAATGTGTCTTAAGGGGACTAATGTCCCTGTTATGGTTGTAAAGCACCTTGTGCAGTTGCTGACACACACACACACACACGCACACACCTCCTTGTGCAGTTTGACCTCGTGCGGACGGCCAGCGACGGCCATGAACCTCAGCAGCCTGCGGAGCTCCTCTCGGCTGCGTGAGTCCTGCAGCTTCAGGCTCAGCTGAAGAGCCTCCAGCGCTTGTTCCTGCTTCCCGTTCACTGGCACACACAAACCACACAAACGTCAGAGCGCACACGGGCCCAGAGGACACACGGACACACACCCACGTCTCCTCTCACCGAGCAGCTCCGAGATGCCCGCGTGGATGTCGAATATGTGGTTGCCGAGCAGCGGCGTGCGTCCCGCGTGTCCGTAGTGTTGAGCCAGGACGCCGTACAGGAGCTTCTTACACCGCGGCAGGTCGTCGGCGCAGGCGGCCAGCCCCCGACTCACCTGCACCACACGCTCATCGGGCACAAACTCCAGACAGTCCACCGCGGACGACATCCACTCATCGGCCCTGAGGACGAGCGAGGGATTCGAACCTGTGACCACCCAAACAGTTCCATGTACGAAACTCCAGCGGCGTCGCAAACAGACGCAGTCAAACTCTTAACGCGTCCGTTTCTGTCGGGATCGTCCCGATTCCACAGCGACTGGACCTGAAGCTGACAGTTTGTTCCTTAAACGGTCTAATTAACATTCACATACTAGTGCAAACATAAAAGTAAAACAAAGAATGTGTGCTCACCGATGAACACTTGGACCAAAATCATATTTATTATAAACTTTCTACCCGGGCGAGACAGAGAGAAATAATATCTAATTCAATCTCATACATTTGATTTTTAATTACTTCAATTTCTTTATTTTTCATTATTTTCTTTTCTTCATTTTGTTTCATCGATACGATTCACTAGTCCAAAGCTTAGAAGTTCTGTTTTCAAGTATGATGGACTATTTACTGTGACGTCACACATTTTATTCTTATTTCAGACGTTTTCCTTGAAATCTCCACGTTCTTGGCTCCGACCTTGTTTTTCAGTTTAGATAAAACAAGATTTATTTCTGTGTTTTTCCAGACTCACTGCGCCTCGCCGAAGGCCTTCAGAACTTCTCTGTCCAGGTAGCTGGAGGTGTACAACAGGTCCGAGTCGCCGCCGAGCCCACGTGGGCACGACGTGTCTCCGCCCTCCAACAAGTCCTCCAGCAGGGGGAGCTCTATCAGCTGCAGGAGCCTGAAGACGGACAGCTGGTGCCAGACCTCGTCCACACCTGTGAGGGACGAGAAGGTCCACACACACGTTGGTGTCAGGACCACGCCGCTCCGGCTGCGTCCGCTCGCACAACTTACGCTCTTGTGAGAGGCCGAGGTTGATCATCTGAGGCGTGACGCTCGAGCTCAGGTCGAGACCTCCCAGCACGTCCTCCAGCGCTTTGTCGGTTTTCGCCGGCGAGTGGGCGGAGCTACTCAGCACCTGTTGCCTGGGGGGGGGGGGGTCACATGACGGCAGGTGAAGATACAGCATCAAATGGTTCCTGTGAGTTTCTGCTTAACGTCTCTATGTCCTGATTGTTACCATGACGACATGAGCAGCATGTTTTCCGATCTCAAAGGTCAAAGGTTACTGATTTAGAGCCGTGAAGGTGAACCAACTCACCTTTCCTGGGACTTCCTGTTCCTTCTGGGCGAGTCGCAGCCGGTCTCCATGGCGTCGGTGGAGGAGGAGCCGGCGGGCGCCGCGCTCAGGAACCTGTACAAGCTGCAGCTGCTGTCCTCAAAGGTGACGCTCTTCTTCTCCTTCCCAAACACCTTCACGCCCACCGGCTCAAACACCCGCGAGTCCATCAGGGCCTGGCACAGACGCACCGCCTTGTGCCGCGGCACCGCCTCCTCCCCAAAGAAGCGGTTCAGGGCGATGTGCGCCAACACCACGTCCACGGCCTCCGAGCCCAAGAAGCAGTCGTGGTAGGATTTGAGGTTGTGGCGCCGGCGTTTGACCTCCACCTGAGTGTGGAGGTTGGAGATGATGCTGCTCCAGATGTACGTGGCCCGGAACGGCTTCCCAGCCATGGCTGGTTCTGACGGAGGAGAAGAGAAGACGACGAAAGTCAAGTTCGTTCCGGCACGTCACATGATCCACATTTGAACCAATGAGGAGGAGTTTTGCACCCAGAGGAAACAAACAGGTTCTGAACAGTTTCACTGAGAATCCAAACTGGATTTTTGTGGTTTGTGTGTCTGCAAACACCCGATTCACTCAACAACCAATCGAAATGAGTCTCAGTAAAACTCTGAGCGAAGTCTGGAGGGGGCTTTTCTGCCTCATCATGTTTTAGAACGAAATCCGAGTCACAACTCATCATGAACAAAACAATTATCACAGTAACAAAATATCCTATGAAATGAAGTTCAGTCTGAGGAAACGAATGACAACAATCTGACTTTGGAAACACGTCATGATCCGAGAATCAGAGGTCAAACGTGTACGAGTAGGAGGAAGAACAAGAGTCACACACACACACACACACACACACACACTCACACACAGAGTCGGTCTGGGCTCTGACGAACATATGAGCAGAGGTGTGTGTGAGGAGCAGACGACGGGATCCTGCGTCCTCCAACATCTTCCCATCAGACAATCAGACATGAGGCTGGAGGAGACTGAGCCCAGATCCAGACACGTTCTTCTCACTAGAACCTGCAGAAGGTCTCAATAAACCTCTTCACCCCCACCCAGTGGGAGCCATCTGGTTCATCCACAGGGGTCCCGGGTCTTACAGAATAAACCCGGATCTGATCAACATCCATTAATTCTGGGTAAAGACAGAAGAGGACAGAGAGGTGGGGGTGACGAGTGGCTCACACCGATCCTGGGAACCGGAGGGACTCTGTCACCTCTCGTTGCCTCCACTGGTCTGAGATTTGAGAGCGGCTCATAGCTGAGGTCACTGCTGTGACCTGACTGCTCTTTGGAAAGAAAACTGTAGATGGAGGTAGGTAGGTGTGTGTGTGTGTGTGTGTGTGTTTGCACACATTAGTGCTGGTAAATAACCACAGAGGGACATTCATTCCCATGAGAACTCACTTAACTCCAGACAACGTTTCTGCAGCTGATGAGCAGCCGAATGCCCCCGAACAGGTCGGGGTGGTGTGACGTGTGTGGGGGAGGAGACGGACGTGGCGTTCACGTCGGATCCTTCCAACACCGTCAACAAACCGACCTTTTCTGCATGGAGTTTGGTGGAAGCGTGCGCGCACGGACGCACCCATGCAACAATTTCAGCAAAAAAAAAAAAAAAACATGAGAGCAGCAATGAACACGTACTTTGGTCCATCTAACACAGGTGGCACGTACACGTACACGCACACGCTTCACCCGCTTCTCTCTGTTTGTCACACAAACACTGAAGGTCACTTCTAACACTCCGACAAACCCGATGGACGTCTGTGCCCAACTGGTGCAGACAACCTGCGTGACGTCACACACACGCGAAGCACCGTCCAACAACAGACGCAGGTGAGAGTGGCAGGTTTTAAAAAAACTATCCAGTAAGACGTGGACAGAGTACGACAGAGTACAGCAGCGAGCTGTGCGTAAAGAGCATGGAACACATCTAATGTCAGACACTTCCGGTTGCTGTGTTCGTTCTAAAGATGGAATCAGAATGTTCTTTACCTGCTGTTCAGAGTGAGACGCGGAGACACAAGGTCCTCACTGCTGCGTACTCATCCATCCACAGCGTGACGCACGAAACACCCTCCTACCCGAAACCCCCAGCTCCTCCCTCATGCATTATTCATGTGACACACACACACACACAGGGTCCCCAGACCCCGTAGACACGTGTTTTACATTTGATTCTCCAGCTGAAACTCGATTCCACTGCAGATTCTCCAGATTTGAAGTTTTCTGGGTTGAAGGAGAAACAACCAGAACCTCGAACCAAAGCGGGATTCCTGAGTTCAACACTCAAGTTAAGACAAGTCGAACCCCCGGAAGTCAGACAACCTGAGAGAAAACCAACTCCTGAGTCCTGAGTCCTGAATCCATCCACACACACACACACACACACACACAGATTTCACCAGCTGACGTCTCACCTGTGTCACCTGACCTGTGTTGGCCGTGTGCAGGTGGAAAAGCAGTAAGGTGACACTGAACGTGAACGTGGCGGCGACACTACTAAAGTGTCAAACTGTGTCAAACCGGTTCCATTACTCGTCCCGTGGAGCCTTTTTTGCCTTACCTTCTCGTCTTGAAGCGTCTGAGCCGTTCAGGCTTGACGAGAACATCCGGTACGTTCCAGAATCACCTGGTCACATCAAACGTTTCCCAGCGTGGGACGTCTGGAGCTGGTCGACCTGCAGCTTCAGGTGGGGAAACTCACCTGTTGTGTTCTACTGGTCACATGACAGAGGACAGAGCCGGTTTCACAACTTGACAAAGAATCAGATACCAAACAGTCGGACACACATTTCCTCCTCTCACCCTTTGTCAGCCTGCACCTGGAGACGCTGTGGGGAAAAGGAATTCAAAAAACGCGTTTTATTCAGAAAATAAACAGGTCTGAGGTCGTGCAGGTCACACGCCCAGAGCACATGCACGTCCTCCCCTCACATTCCCACGTCAGAGACAATGCGGCTCATTAGAATTCAGCCGTTGTGATGGTTTCGCCCCAGCTGGAATCCCAGCCGCTGTCCTGAGCGGCCGTCGTCCGCCCCCGTCCGTCCCCAGAAGGACAGAGGACAGAGCTGCAGCACAGAGACACGTTTGTTTCCCCAGGCGCTGGCGGTCCTGTTTTATTCCACAGGCCGCGGACCCGACCCGTCACCTTCCACCGTACATGTGCATGACGTGATCACACGCGTGAAAGAAGCCCGACGACGGCCCACATGCTGCATTTTATTTACACACCGCGTCTGGAAAGAAGCGGATGGTTTTCAGAGAAGGAATCGTACAGAAACATATTTACCTCTGTGAAAAATAGAACTCTGTCTGTCAGAAAAGAGCTACGAGTACAAAGACGACTTGTCAACTTGAACCCTCTGATGAGAAGCTGCGACAGTTAAAAGCAGAAACGTGACGCACAAACAGTATAAAGTTACTCGCTCCTCCATTTTATACAACATGTACATTATGTATATGTGTGTGTGTGTGTATATGTGTGTAGGTTGGTGCCTTGTTACAAAAGGATGTTTTATAAACAGTATAGAACTATGGTTATATATAATATATATATGTATTTTACAATGAATCTCCGTACGCGAGGCAGCTGATGGTGTGACTGATGAAGGCTCGTTACGTCTGGGGCCGTTTTGAGTCACTACCTTCTACACCTAGCGCATGCTCCTGTGTTAAGATCTGCCCTTTAGCTACAAAAAAAATACATTAAAACCTTAGAAATCTACGAAAGCGCCCTTTAAAAATGGGCGGGGAACTAGAAAAACCCACGGGGGGGAACCTGCAGAAAACAAAACCCCTCCCAAAAAACAGCTGCATCCTCTCCACGTCTCAGGCCACCGCCCCTCACGGGCTCAGTCCCCTTCAGCCTGATGTGTGTGTGTGTGTGTGTGTGTGTGTGTGTGTGAGTGAGTACTGGAACCAGATGTCAGTTCAATTGTCTGTTGTCTGCTGTCTTTTGACCGCTGACTCATCGGCAGGCCTGCTGCACTTGATGTAAGAGGCTCCCGAAGCGGTCAAAGAGCCCGTCCACCCAGGCTCCGTTCTGCAGACACCTCTGCACGGTCTCCTCCTGTCCCAGGTCGCCCTCCTGTCCCCGCAGGGACGCGATCTGCAGGACAGGACAAGCAGCACCAGCGTTTGGAACGACGATCACAGCGGAGAGACGGAGCAGAGGCGGCGCGTGCTCACCTCGTCCTTACACATGAGGTATGTGTGGTACTTGTAGTGCTGCAGAGAGTGGTACAGAGAGAACCAGTGCGTGTTCTGCTGGTCCACGGTGTACTCCTGCAGAGGGAGAAAAGAAAGTCATGACGCCCTCTGCTGGACAAACAAGGAGAACACTAAGGGATGTGAGTGCGAGCGTAGTCCGGCGCTAACGTCTAACTCACACCTACGCGCAGCATCGGACTCGTCCAAACTGCTGTCCTCACCAAACTAGTGTCAAATGTTCAAATGTTGCCGTGGATGTATTTTACAAATGTTAAACATGAGCCTGACGACGCCAATCAGGAGAGGGTATTCATACTGACCACGGTATGAGCGTCCAACTGTGTCTTCGTTGCTGTGGAAACGACATACCTGTGGGACTTTGTTGGGCATCTTGTGCGGCTTCATGGTCTTCTTGTTGTAGGCTCGCCCGCTCAGACGGACTTTGAACGCCGGGCTTTCTCCGTCCTTCTTCAGCTCCGTCACCACGGACATCTCTGGGAAGTTGTCGAGAGCCGTCTGAACGAGGACCGCAGGGTTCCACAGAGGAGGTGGACGGTGGACGTGGAGGGGTGGTGGAGGGGGGCGGAGGGGTCAGACCGTCAGAATTCAATGTGTGTGTGTGTGTGTGTGTGTGTCACCTCTTACATGACTCTTCAGAAAACACAGCAGCAGCAGCCCTCTGGACAAACCCACCTTGAGGACGTGTCCCAGCTGCAGCTTGTGGAGGACACTCCTCCTGCTGTCGGCCACCACCCCGTCCACACGTCTCATGTGCGGCAGCAGCAGCTGGTCTGAAATCAAACACGTCCCGTCAGAGGGGGCTCCGGCTGCGGCTCACGTGTCAGCAGTCCATCACCGTTGGCCTTCTCCAGCGCCGCCATCACGTCTTCGTCCAGGGCCGCGCTGACCAGCAGCTCCACGAAGCTCCTGAAGGTCTCCTTCATGGTTCTGGTGCTGGGGACCCATGGAGCCGACGCCACCGGAGGGTTGGACTCTGAGGAGGAGACAGAGGACGACGACACTTCAAAGCACTGAACCGAGGTCTCCCAGCTTCGTCGCCATCGTCTCCACCACCTTCTTCTGCCGACGATGTCGGTGAAAACTCCTCCTTCCACTTCCTCCTCTTCTTGGGCGGCGGCTCTGCCCTCGGCTTCACTTGTTTGGGTCGTGGCTTTGGGCTCGGGGAGGCCGAGGAGGGGGCGGCGGTCAGGCCCAGCAGAGTTTTCACCTGAACACCCCTGGGAGGGCCGACACACAGCGGCACGTGAGCGGAGGTCAGAAGAACCGCTGACCTTCAAAAGGACAACGCTGTGAGCGCACCTGAGCGAGCTCATGGGCTTACAGCGAGGCTTCCGACTGCAGACTCGAACGTACTCCCGTTTGTTGACCGTGTCCAGGAACTTCACGTACACCCTCTGGTACATGGTCTTAGCGTCACCAAAGTATCCCAGATACTACACACACACACACACACACACACACACACACACACAGACAGACCAAACCAGTCAGTGGTCAGACCGTCACCGATGTGCCAGATGGACCAGTCTGTTCCTCACACTGTTGGTTGCTGAGAAGACTCTCCGTCTGTCTCTCAGTTCAGGCACAAACTTCTGCAGCAGAGCTTTTTGGACCTTCCAGATGGCCGGCGGCTCACTTCCTGCTCTCATGGTCACCTGAGGACACACCACAGAACCAGGAGCGTGAGCATGCTTTGAGATGTGGCAGTAGTAACCCACACTAGACCCTCCTCGGAGATGAACGCAGATTCTAACATGATCTAGAATCTAGATTCTAGATATTTCAATATCATGAAATAATTTGATAATATTAATAAATAATTCATATTTCAAGATATTTTATAACAGATCAGCAGTTCGGCATTGATCTGGTGAAGGTGGCTGAGGTCTCATGTTCAGTGCGTGTAGATCCATCCACAGTCAATCAGTCCAGACTGGGTCCTGCTCCGTCTGTTCTCTCCTACTGGAGCTGTGCTGTGACGGCACCAACTCCACTACTGTCATCATAGTTCCCTATCATTATTGAAAAACATAAATAATAAAATACGTTTAAAAAATAAAATAAAATAAAAAGTTGTGCGTACAAAATGAATCTTGACAGAAAGTGGTGGGAACATGTACCCTCCAGATCAGCACACCCTCTAGTGGACGCTGGCTGTAAGAACGATTCAATAACAGCAAGGTTCCATGCTGCTAAAGGCATTGGCTTAAAAACTGCAGATGTTTATTTCTAACTAGGGGGTAGTGTTGTCCTGTTTGCAAACAATTTGTTTGAAACAGTGGGTGAGCAAACAATACTGAATCACTGACTGGAAAGATTCGTTCATTTCACAGTTCAGAATCACTCGCTAAAAAGCAACGCGACTGTATCTGAACAAGAGAAGAGATAATAAAGTTCATTGAGTCTTTTTCCTGAACGGATCCTCCTGATTCACTACATCCAAAAGATCTTCCACCACAGCCTTTACCTTTAAGTTGTCTATGTCCTCGTTCCTCACGACAAACTCGTCTCTCTCCCGGTACATCCCCTCCCCCCCGCTGTCCGACAGCTCCTCGTCCGTCAGCCCCTCCATGGCCACGCTCATCAGCTGTACGGCCGGGGGCTCGTCCTTCATCGCGTACGTCGTTCCTCCTGAGACGGCGTTGTCTGCGTGTGTCTGTGTAGGAGGGGCGACCTGGGGCAGACAGGTCACGGGGGGGACGTGGGTTGGTTTTATCAGGAGGACGGGGAGGTGGTTATCTGGAGGAGCCAAGAACAAAGAGACAGAGAACATTTCTAGACAACAGACACTGACGATACGTTCATACTAGCATACTTTGGAGTACCGTAATTATGCAACTATTTGCGCAACCAGAAAACATCCAGTGGTTAATGAAAGCTGTGAAGTGTCACTCTGTCCCTCTACCTGGTGTGAAGGAGCTAGAAGGAGAAAACATCCACTGGTTCAGAAGTTGTATTTCACACCCAAGTTTCTGTCATTACGGTAATAATTTGACAGCAAGAGCAATTACCGTAATGCCAGCAGAACTGACTGCAGGTAGAGGAACCGAGAGACACCTCTCAGCTTTCAGTGGCCGCTTGACGTTTTCAGAGTTGGTGGTGTTGTTTCATGTGTAAATAAATGTTTATAGCTTATAAATCTACTTTTTTAGCTTGTTTATTCTATTTTTTTGCATTTTGGATCCTTCGGTGTGACGATCAGCTCAGGTGTTGATTGTCCTGTTTCGTGACCCGTAGGCAGGAAGTAAACTGCAGCTACGTTCTCCTTTTATATGCAGCATCATGAGTAAGTGTTTGTTGTGGAACGTTACTAGAGTTACTAACTTGTTGTCATTTATTGCTATTTACGCTTTTGTATGTTTTAGTTGGACACTTTCCTACAATTCAGTCAAAGTATGCTAGTATGCTAACAGCCTCTTACCTGTTCTCTGTTTGCGATCTGAAGACTCGTCAAGCACTGAGAGCGCTGAGCTGATGCTGTTCCTCAGAGCCTGGTTCTTCCCGGTGTTCTCCTCCTCGTCCGAGCTGAACGACGGCAGCGTCTCCAGGTTCTTCTGAAGATCTTCCTCCAGACGTTTGTGCTGAGCGTTCGCTCCCGGGTTCTCCCGAGGAACTAAAGAACCTGGCAGAGTCTGTAGTTTGGGAGGCAGCGCAGGTAAAGTACACGCCGTGGGTTTGGTCACGGTGCCCGTCTTTCTGGGACGACTGATGGTCCTAGCGGGACTCGGAGAGTACTGCTGTTTGGGGCCCGACTTGATGAAGTCTAAGAAGGAGCCAATGAAACCGGTTTTGACCTCTGGCTGCTTCTCTTCCACCTCACGAATCTTCTGCCTGATTCTCTCCTGCTGCGGACAAGCGTCAAAAACACTCTGCGGGGCCGACGGCGAGCTGACCTCGCTGCCCCTGGAGTTTTGCCGCTTTGCTTGAGCCGTGCGCTTGGCGCATTTTGACTGTCCGTTCTCCTCCTCGGGACATCCCGGCTTGGTCAACGACTTGGAACGAGCCACTTTTTTGGGTAAGTCCTCAACGCCTTGGCCTTCCATGAGGCCCTCTTCCGTTTTAACACACTTCGTCCTCCCTTTGTCTTTGTTCTGGTAACCTGAGGAGTCAAACGCCTGCCCAGCTATGTGGTAGTCACTTTCCGAGCCGCCGCCGCCGCCACCATCTCCGTTTGCATCCAGATCGGAGCTGCTGTTGTGGTGCACCGACCGTCCGTGGCAGTCTGCGTTGATCTGTGCTCCGTTTAGCGTCATGGCCATAGCGTGAGCGTCGGCGTTGATGGGCTGCTGGGCCGTGGAGAAGCTGGGCGAGACGTCCCTCATGTCTACGGTCTGAAAGTGACCCTTGGCATCCATCGCTGCTATGTCAGCCTCAGCGGAGGACGTACCTTTGACAAAGTCTTGTGGCGTGACACCGCACGCGGCCACCGTGGCCGCTAGGATGTCGTCGACGTTTGATAAGATATTTCTGTCTTCCGCGAGTAACATGGAGTCTGGAAAGCAAATGGAGTTGAGAGCAAAGTGGTTTTTAGTGTCACTGGACTGCTGGTTTACTGACAGGCTGTAGTGGCGTTTGGAGGAATCGGAACACCCCGAGCTCTGCTCCGATACCACCACATCCTGCTGACTCTGGCTTTCAGGGACGCTGGAACCCAAGAGTTCTCGCCCCATCTGCAGATACTGGACCGGAACGGGGCCCAGACCCAGCACGGGTTGGATCCCCTGCACCTTTGAAGCTGTGTGGTGGACCAAAGGCTGCTGAAGCAGAATCATCTGGTTGGGCTCCAGGAGGACCTGAGAGCTGGGGATGGTGATGTACTGGGTGTGGGCTGCTGGTGTCAGGTTCTGACTCTGCTCCTGGTGGTTTTGGAGATGCGATTCGGGGGATTTGATTGGATTGGGTTGGCTCATGAGCACATGCGATGAAATGATACTGGAGGCTGTTGTTTTTGCGTTCTCCTGACTGCCGGCGCTGCCGATGTGCTGCTGTTGGCTCAGAGAGGACATTCTCTCATCTTTGACCTGACCGAGTCCCATCAGCGGCTCATCAGAACGGGAGCTGCCTCTGATGACACTTTGTGCTTTGTGATGGTCGTCCACTTTGGAAACAACATAGATGACGTTGTTGGGAGGCGTCATGGTGCTATCTGCAGCTGAGACCTCCATGGACGCCTGCTGGAGAACCTGGAGGTCCTGGATAGGAAGGTCTTCAAGTTTCTCTTTGCCATATGTCGGCTTTATGTCTTCTACAGAAGTTCTGACGGTGTTTTCTTGAGCAGGTGATGAGTAGGTGGCAGACACGCACCCATAAACAGCTTTTGTTTGCACCGTTGAATGCTGGGACAGTGTTTTACTCCCCACTGAAGCCTGCATAAGGGCGTAGTCCTGCGTAGAAATGGATGAGGGCAAACTCCGCCCACAAGTGGGTTGGTAGGAGGAGTTAAGGGACTGTCCCGAGACATAGCTCTGAGACTGACTCGCTGAAACCTGCCTCTGCGACTGAGATGTGTAACTCACATCTGTGGCGCCCTGAGAGTGCGGGGATGGGTAGTGCTCCGACAGACGCCCCGCACACAGACCCTGCTGGACGCCGTACTGGACCTGCTGCTCCTGGCTCAGCCCAGGACTCGGGGGGTACACCAGAGACTGACTTACGGAGGCCACATCCCCCGACGGGCTGGAGAGAGACGGTAGCGCCTTGTAAAGGGAGGGCAACTTGTCGGGGGCGGGGTGAGAGGGCTGCGACTGGGTGTGAGGGGTCATGTAGGTTTGAGACAGACTGCTGGACATGAGGCTGGACAGTTGCACTGCTGACTGCTGATTGGCTATCACAGAGTTCTGCTTCTGCCCTGGTGACTCTGCTGTGAGAGTCTGAGAGCGGCTGTGATTGTCGTCACCACCCACCGAGAGTGAACTCAGTTTGGCAGAGCAGTCCTTCTCCTTTGGCGCCGTCGTGGAGGGGTAACTTTGAGTAACGGAGTCCGTTTTGGGCTGTAGGGCACCGTTGACCCCTTGAGAGGAATCTTCCTCGGTGGAAGGGCTGCAGGTCACAGGGGTCTGACGGGACAGGTCCTGCTGGTAGGACATGTCGCCCTCACTGCCGGAGCCAAAGTACCCCTGTAAGGAGTGCTCCGAAGTGGGTAGTTGTTCTGAGGCTGTGTGGTTGCTCGAAGGCCTCTGGTGGTGTTTGATCACACTACATTCTCGCTGAAGTGCTCTCTCAATGGAGCCTGAGAAGACGGTGGCACCGTAGCTCTGCGTGCCGCTGTGGGGCGCCGGCAGGGCAGATGGCACAAGGCTAAACTGTGGCTGTAGGAGGTGGGGAGCCGACTCCTGGGCTGAGCGGTAGGTGGAGGACTGGACCGGCAGCGCGGAGCCCAGGACAGGACTGGAGAGGTGATTAAAGGCCAGGGCAGCGGGAAGCATAGTTTGGCTTGATTTGAGATGCAGGAGGGGGTCGTGGTGAGAGAACAGGCCATTGGTGGAAGTGCTGAAGGCTGGGTCCTGGAGAGCCAGGGAGGGGTTGGTGGAATAACTCCTGGAAGTATACGCAGCCGCATGCTGGTAGGATGACAGAGCAGCAGGAGAGGGGAAGGTGGCGGTGGAAGGCAGGGCGCCAGTCAGATACAGCTCAGTGGTGGAGCTGGTACCTGCGTGGGAGAGAAGTGTGGCCTTTGTGATGCAAAAAGTATTTGGAAAAAAAATACCAACTGGATAAATCATTTACATACAAACGCTAATCCTTCCTTACTGTTTAAACTAACAAATTTACTGTCAGTAAAATAGGAGCGGGTGTAATGTCGCATGAAAATGTGGCTCTAACTGGTAGAAACATGATGAAAACAGCAAATGGGTGGTTCTCACCTGCAGGCCACGCAGGCCGAAAAGGAGGAAGCAGTGAGGCACTAACAGGACCAGCCTGAAGGCTCCTGGACTCCATGGCTGACAGGAAGCTCATGATGGACGTCTCAGAAGTATTACTGCTTGAGTCAAGCGCTGCCGGGACTCAAAGGAGGAAGAAGAGGACAAGAGTGAATAAGGGACGGGACTGGTTCGTCAGTAAAATGAGATGAGCAAATAGAACTCACCTGCTGCTGCAGGGAGGTGTGATGTGGTGTAGGTGGGGAGCTGGTGTGTGGAACTGAAGCTCTGCCTCTGGAGGAGCTCTGCATCAAGGTGGGCTGCACCATAGCTGGAACTGTGCACACAAACAGGGCGAAGAGCAAATCTTTGTGAGATGTATTTGTTAGGCTGTGAGGGACAGAGTCAGACAAAAACAAAGTCACAGTCCTGTTTCTGATGTGTCCATTTGTTACTGTCGACGCTGACATACAGCTGGCTCCTACACGATTCTGCTAATACGGAATATTTAAATGCATCTCTCAATGGGAATAAGAAGCCAGACACAACTTTGTAGAGTATAGAAAGTACCTGTTTACCTCAACGGTGCTGGTAATAAAGGCAGTAACAACTGAATAGGAAATATTCATTTCGGTGGAGAAATCGTAGCTTCACTTCAGGGATAAATATGGTTTGTTTTATTAATTGTCATTTACTTGAGTTTTATTATCTGAATTCCTTTGTGTTTAGTGTAAACATGAACACAACCAGAGGTCAGAGACAGTCACAGAGTTCCAGCAAACATCTGTGGATGGACAACAAACAGCTGGAAAGTCATCATCTGCTTTCTTCTTCCATCATTTCAAACACAAAACCTAACATCCAAAATGACATGCGTCCAATCGGTGAAAACAGACCACTGCTTCCAACACTGACTCATATGTAATCAAAATGTGTGTGAGCGTGTATGTGTACAGTTCACCGAGTTCAGACAATACATGAAAGTGTTTATGACTGAATCTGGTTGTTTATGTTCGCTGTCTGCCCTGAAACTAAGAGATAACTACCAACACTCAGCTGCTTCTCAGATAATCTAATCAGGACTGTTTTCAAGAGCCTCTACCTTCAGTCAACTGATCAATAATCAACCAATCAGCCTGATCAATCCTGCAGGACTTCTGCTAGTTTCATGCTAGCTAACTCCGGTAGTTCTAGAAATACTGACTGAAAGTAGAAAACAAAGTTGGGTGAAGAAGTCCTCCTGTTGTTTGTGAGCTGCCTGATAACTGGTGCAGCGCTAAAATAACCGTGTGTAACAGATATGTGATATAAATACACACGTTTAAATGTGAAATCAGTAACTTATGTGTCAGACAACTTCCATGGCAAACGTCAGCCTGGGTTGTTGTTGTTGTTGTTGCTGCTGTTTGTGAGGGCTAAACAAGTAAATAACTGCTAGTCGGACAACTTGTGCTATGGGCTAGCTCGGCTAACTTTTGGATGAAGCCGTGTCCACTTGGATCAAGCGTGAACTCGGCGGAGCTCAGTGGGCGGTTTGCTAGCGAAAACTAGCCGAGCGGCTAACAGCCGCGGAGCACAAAACTTAGTCCGAATGAGCACCAGCACCAGGCCCTCCGTCACCGACGTTTCCTTGGGAAGACGACCCACCCGCTCCTGCGGGCGCCTACCTCGGCTTGATGCTGGCGGAGCTGCGGTCATAGGCCCACGAAGCTGCGGGCTGCGCTGCTGGAGCCAACGCGTCCGCAAAGCTGGAGGTCGGGTAGTTCCTGTCCATCATCCGGCGAAGGCTTCACGTCCCCGGCGGAGCTTGGCGAGGCAGCGGACACGCATCGTAGCAAGCAGCCGGGGTCGGACCAGCACCGGGGGGTAAGAGTGCTCGGCTTCCCCTCCTGGCTGGGTTCGTTAATGTTTGTTCACGTCCCGTCATGGAGCTCTGCATGCTTTCACGTCCCCATGATAGTTGATTTCCCAGGATGCACCGCAAACTTTGGCTGGAATCTCTGTGCGTGGACTTCCTGCCACCTGAGGAGGAGGAGGAGGAGGAGGAGGAGGAAGAGGAGTGGGGTCTGCTGTCTGCAGATGGGGTCAAAGGTGAACCACAAAACCCCATCTACTGGTGCACCTCGATGGATCAGAATATCATCAGAAAGTTGATCCTTTTTTTCCGTATTTCCATTCAAAAGGTAAAACACAACTTTATGTTTAAATACATCACACTGATGGATAGATTTCAAGTGTTCGTTTTTTTCCAATTTGATGATTATAACTTAAATGTGCACAAATTGCTAAAATTAACTGCACCAGGTGGTTTGTGTGGACACAGCAGGAAAAAACTGTTGATACTTTTCCTGCTCCAGACAACCCATCACAGTCCTCAGCAGGACGTTCAGAAAATCTTCAGGACATCCTGGTTATGCTTGTGTTATATTGACATGAGAAGAAGTTGCTCCAGGTGATGTTTAACCTGTTTATCAGTCAGACTTACACCTGTGTGTCTGGGCACTGTCCCAACTCCATACACACCGTTACATCAAAATCACTACTGTTTCAGTATTGCGGTCATTGTTAAATACTTGTTATAAATGTCAGTTTCATGTTGTGTTATGTGTAATATCAGCTTGCCAACTGAACACTTTCATTTCATGTTTGTAAATAACACCTTATAATAACCTTAGCATCTGATGTTTAATTCCTATGTACATATTTTTAGATTCTGTATATAATGTTGATACTGCAGTTACGTATTTTTGTACTGATGCTTGTGTACAGGTTTGCTGCTGTGAATACTGGGTTGTTTTAATGTTGTGAATTCTCATCTCTCTGCTGGATGGAGTGGACCCCCCCCCCCACACACACACACACACACACAACACACATCCTCTTATTTCATCAAGATAGTGTGTATGTTTGTGGGGGTGAAGAGAAACTGCCAAAAAACATTGTGACAGGGGAAGAAAAGGCAGAAACCTCAGGGAGAACCACAGAGGGATTCCTCTCCCTGGGACGGACAGATAGGTGTTGAATGTACAGACAATGATTAAGAGATGTAGTTTCTGGAAGCTGCTAAAAGTGTCCAACAGTGACTGTCTGTCTATGTCTGTCCAATCATTGACGGTGGCTGGAGAAACCTGCGATGATGTTTGATGTTTATTCCGTTTTGTAAATTGTACTTTTGTCACATACCTTAATGACAAATGATGAGAATCTTAAAACACACACACACACACAGCACAAACACCACGTATGCCCCTGCAGTTGAATGCTGCTATTGGCTGTGACTTGTGTATTAGGTATGGGTTGGTCTCCTTTCGTCGACGACTTCAGATGACATTTCTGACTCCAAAATCCTGTCAAAGATGTCAATCAGTTAAAATCAGTGTTAAATTGTTTCAGTTATTTGATGCCTCATTTGTGAACATCCTAAAAACACCCTGATGTTGAGTGTGGAGACTGAGGATGGAGAGATTCACCGTTTGAATCGGTGGCCTGAGACAGAGGTTTGCGATGTGACTGCACCGGTAGCTTCACTGTGCATCGGATACAGCTGCTGAGTAACTGACCAACATGTCTGCATCGATAAAAACACACGGTGAGTTATTACAGAATTTATCTCCTCTGCACCTGTGTTTTCAAGCCACAGTAAATGCACCATTGCCATCTCTAGGCGTGGCACAGCCACACTCTTCTCTTTACACACTCTTTACAGCTGTACTTCCTGTTAGTGTTAATTATAGTTATTAGAAATCTTGACATTTTTAGAAATGTCATCACTGAATGACAGAGATGAGTGTGCATGTTAACACGTTCCTGATTTTCAACTGATCTACATTGATCTTTCAACGCTCAGGACTCAGTTCAGTGTGTGAATCCATCCAGATCAGGTTTCAACTAAAACCTACTGGAAAAGAACCATGACTCCACTGCCCTTGTCATAGTGGTGGGAACAAAATAAATCTTGTACATGTGCCCCCGACCCCCTGAAATCAACGCATGTGGTGGATAGAGGAGTTTAAAAATAAATGTAATGTAACATTTTGTTTATGATTCAGTGTTTATTAGGCATGAAACAGAATGTTTGTACCAATTACATCTTCCATTTAAGTTGACTTTATTGGCTTGATTCATATAAAATCACACATCCTTCACAGAAAAGGAACGAGGCAGCCATCGGCTTTGACCGACTCCTTCAGGATGTGAGGTGGCGGTTTTCACAGCTACCAGGATCTGTTTGGATATTTCAGGGCCCAGATGCACGAGCCACTGGTTGAGCCTTGGACATGTCCTCTTCGTCTCCTGCCAACTACCTGTGGAGTGTTTTCGTGCACCGAAGGCAAAGCCGCAATGCGTTGTGGGCGATATTCATGTCTGCAGTGACCGTTGTCGTTCACTCCCTCACTCATCCCTCTGAGGGGCGAATTCACCAAGTCCACATCAGCTTCTCAGGGAATTGGAACGACACTTATGATGGTGGTGGGGATTCCCCCGAGGGGAAGTGAACAAGAGCATGTTTAAACACTTCACTGGCCTGTTTATTACAAAGCTGTGTGTGTGTGTGTGTGTGTGTGTGTGTGTGTGTGTGTGTGTGTAAACACACACTGACCGAAAATTCAGTATCACAGAAATTTATAATAATCAAAATTAAAAGCAATCAAAACTTGAAATGTAGGTCTGTGTGTGATGAATATGAGTATGGTTCACCTTGTTCATTGATTTACTGAAAAAAAAATCAGCTTCCTGATGTTTCAATTTACTTAGATGCGCCTGTAGGTCCGTTTAAAAAATGTAAATCAAATCAGTGCATTCTTTGGATGGAGTGATTGACAGTCATATTAACATCTGATGGACAAACCTCTTATGAGGTGCTGGGTCTTTGTATCTGGTCATTTATTCCAGTTGAAGTGGACTCATGGTCCAAATCATCTGCTATCATGTCTGAGTATCAACGTCCTGTCGCTGTGTCTCCTGCTGCCGTCAATCAGTTACCACCCCCTCCACCCCCCCCGTCCCTCTCCCCT
>CAAKHB010002764.1:88429-110134 GCA_901007665.1 Aeoliscus strigatus
CACACACACTCTCTCTCTCTCTCTCTCTCTCTCTCTCTCTCACACACACACACACACAGATCTGATACAGCAAGTTTCTTATCTTACCAAACCTTACCCCCCACACTCATTCACTCTCACCCACTCACTCAATTTCTCTCTTTCACACACACACCCTCTGCCTCTTTGTCTCTCTCTCTCTCTCTCTCTCTCTCTCTCTCTCACACACACACACACACACACACACACACACACACACACACACACACACAGACACACACACACACACACACTGATCTGATACAGTTTCTGAGATGTCGGTTGACTGAAGTTTCTAATGTCAACAAACGTTACTCCCACCAACACCTCGCCCCCTCTCTCTTTCTCACACTCACACACACACACACACACACACACACACACAGACTGACTGACCGTCGTTCGGGTCCTCTGCGGTGGTCAGCAGCGTCCTGACGCAGACCGGACGTCCACCGGACAACAGCTGCAGCAGCAGGAACAGAAACAACATGGTGTTTCACCTGCGGCGGTGCGTTCACGGCCGGCGGCTCAAACTTCGCTCTCCTGTCGGTTGTGTGTCCGGAAACCCGCCGCTTTCTTCACTTACACCGACATTTGACCGAAAGCTGAACAGAACGTGTCCCAGCTTCGACGGAATCGCTCAGTTCGTCACCACCAGACGTTTCTGTCCAACATTTTTCACCTGACTCATTATTTACCGCCACAAACCCCGCGGTTGTTTCAGTTCCTGGTGGAATTACGTCCTCCTTGGTCGACTGAAACTGAAATTAGAAGGAAGTTTTTGTTTACTGTCGACCGATGGTCGCCTCTGCCGAAAACTACCTGCGCAGACTCGATCAATCGATCCGTTTACCTGGATAAGTTACGGAAATGGAAAGTGGCCGCTAGGTGGCAGCCGAAACCACCCAAGTAGATATACACATGTTCCTACAACTGCAGCGTTCACACTGGTGAATACACTGTCTAAAAACATACTTTGTGGAAATATTTGTCCTCGTTCCAGTGTCTTGACAACCATATTGCCACTGCTCTAACTTTCAAACACAAAAATAAATACAGGATATATATTAGACAAACAGAATTTCTTCTTTCTTGACACTGTATACTGTATATATTATTCATCAATAATTTGAAGTAAAAAAGACAAATTAACATTATAAACTGGCCACAGTAATAAACATTAAAAAGCTGTTGGTATTTTTAATCGTTTTCTCTCACATGTATTCGTATGTTACTAATGACAAATCAAAGTTTATCCGATGTCACGTGATGCCATTGGGAAAAAAAACAACCCTGACCTTTTAAAAATGTTTAGTCCTGTTTTATCTCATCCGGTCTTTTCAGTGTAGATATGACTGATCACCTTTTACAACATGAACAACTTCACCTCTTAACTCTGTGTAGTGCAGGTGACTTATATTTCTTCCCTCCACTGACGTACAGATCGAAGACGAATGTTTGTAACCGCTGGCTGATCTTATCTAAAAAGATTTAGTGGGATTTAAAGAACCATTTTACTTTAACAGCCTTTTAAACGACTAAACATCTGAGGTGCATTAGTGTGAGTGGTTTCGTGGTGTTTCCAGCGTTTGGGCCTTCACCTCTGGAGGGTGGGCACAAATGACTGCTGTAACACAACGCTACCTTTGGGGTTCTCCACATCAGGAACCTTTTAACAGTGTCCTCGTAAAGTGTCTCAGTAGCTGCTCTCTGCGGCAGCGTGCACAGGCCTTGTAAGGGAACGAAGTCCTGTGATGGACTTCGCAGGACCTCTGAAGAAACATGGCGCCCCTCTTTGATACGATCAGCTTCCACTGCAGTGAGTCATCGCGATAGAAACAAGCGAGGCAGGAGCCTACAGGACCGTGTTGAAGTTTGACGAGATGATGCTCTCAGAGCGTCTGCGCTTTGTGTGTCGATGCAGACGGGATGCGATGAAACACTTCCTCTGTCTGCCTCCAGTGGTTACTTGACAAACTCATCAGTGTCTTTTGGGTAAAGTTGGTAACAGACAGGAATACAAACACAGCATCCTTGACAGCGGTAATTCGCTTCCTTCTTTTAAACGTGTTTTTTGCTGTGACTATTTTTTTAAAGGTAAAACAGTGATGATATTAGGTGAATTTGAAGAATCTACTGGCTCAGAGAGCTGAATTCTTTTAATGTGAAGAATTTTTCTATTCATTTATCGAAACTTGGAAATAGAATACGAAGTTGTTTATTGTCATGTCATGTGTACAGCAGATTGTACAATGAAACTGGAGCTTTGCTCCTGTTGGTGCATGAAATAAAATAAAATAAAATAAAATGGGCAGTTGGGATAGGAATGTAAAAAAAAATGTTTAAAATAAAATAATCCACTGAGGAGAAGCAGCGGTCGACACACTGTATTGTATTGTGTGTATAGAAAAAGTTTTAGATCGTTAAGGTCAGCTCATGACATATGGGGAAACAAAAGTGTTGCGTTTATATTTTTGTTTAGTGTGGAAAGTCTCTTTTGACTATTGCTTCGATGGTCTTACCATTAAGAATGTCAATACCAATATCACAGCTATCAACTGTTTCATGAATGCACTGGTGCATCTCTGGGCCTGGTTTTGCCATCGTAAAGCGAGGACCGGTGACCAACACTGAAGCCTTGACACAGTTCTGTGGCTGGTATTTGCTGCGTGTGCAAAACAGGAATTACTCATTTGCTTTTCATCACTGCTCCACACCGCTATCTGTAAAACAGATAAAGTATTATCACAGTATTTACATCTGGGTCGTCTCATACCACCATCAGTCCGAGACAAATTGGAGACAAGAGGAGGACTCATTGTCCACAGAGCTGCTGGAAACCTACCGCCATTTTTGTCGAAAGCGTGTAACTAAGATGTAACACTCGGCAAACGCTATGAGACGCCTCTGTCATTACTTTCTACAGGCACAAGGTTTCACCCTGTGATAAAGCTGTGCTCCTGGGTGTGTGTTTTGCGATTTTCTCCCCCCTGATAAGAGGTGGAGATGCTGCTGCCTGTGGGCAGAGGTGAGCGGTGAGTCTCAGCAGAGATCCAGCACGATAGAAAAACAACACCATTCATCCGCCACCAATCCTGGCAACAGTACTATGGAGAAGTTGAAAATACAAGTCTGCCTTGTATTCTAATAGTAATAGTAGTATAACAATGGCTTTATCAGTTTGATGTAACGGTATTTGTTTTCTAATGTTTATGAATGAATGTTCATCAACTGTTTCAAAGGCTGAGATGTGTCAGTGTTTGAATTTCATCAACATCAATTAACATCATTACTATTCATTCACACACTGAACCAGGACCAGAAAAACTCACCCTGACAATAACATTACTAAACATATTGATGTGGTTATGACAGAAACTGTTCAGATGGAACTATGGATGGAAGTTATTGTCGTTTAATTACACATTTGTCCACACTAACATAACTGGTTTGTTATTTTGTAATGAAATTACATAACATGACATAACTTAACAGCACAATCTATCCATTTACGATCCCTATATGGTAACTATAAGAGTTAGAAACTCTTAAAAAGTTCAGACGCAACTCATATTTGTAATCCTGCATATTTACACAAGTGATGTATTTACATTTGTCTCAGATGACAAGACGATTGGTTTATTTTGTAATTAAATGATAATTTACATCTTACATGTATATGTGTGTAACACAGGAGTCAGTCATGACATTCACGGTCTACATGTAGAGGATGGGACAGAATCACATACGTCCACTTCACCAGAGCATCAATCAACACAAACGGAACATCAATGCTCCGACACGTCTGTGTAAAAACAACTAACTCGTCTGCAAATTTCATCACAACTTCAAGGGAGAGAGCTTCAGTACGCCGGTTTCAGCTAATTCCTGGTTACATACCACTGCAGCTCTCTTCCTTCTGCCTGAAACACATACACACACACCTTTCACACACTGAGACAATGATTCATGCTGACTACAGCTGGACAGTGTCTATCAGCCAGTGGGCAGGGAATCATCAGCAGCAGCAGCAGCACACGGTCATCTAATTCACGTGACCGTCGTCACCTCTCATGTGTTCCCACACAAGTTTGTCAATTCCGCAGAGGGAGTCCCACCTCATATCGTACCGACGCTCTCACTCAAAACAGATGCTGCAAGGCGTGAGATGCCAGGACGCTATGAAAGTCACTGAGAGGACGACGAGAGAACAAGTTAGCAGCGCTTCTTACAGGGTTGAAAAAAAAAAAAAGAAACAGAAACAGAAATCTGTAGTCAGCTCCACAGTTCTTTTATTGAATATAAAAACTGATGAGTTCAGTCTGGGACTTAGGAGAGAGGAACAGAACAGAGGGCTGGTGTGCACAGTCGGGTTACGACGGAATCAAGCGGAAGGTGACAGAGCCTGCAGACTGGACTTGACGGTCGCTAGGTTGGCTTTCCAGGAGCTGAGGCTGTCGTGCAGCTGCTGCCACTGCTGCTTGCCAAAGGTGCGATGTGTGCTGTGGCTGGTGGGGTGGAGACACACAAATGTTCAAACAGACACAAGAAAGTCAGCATATCACAATTAAATCAGCTGTAAAGGAATGCTGTAAAGCTGTGTCTTAACCCAGAACCAAAGAGATTAACATGGCAGTTAAACATCGGACCGGTTCTATACATCATCACTGCATCGGAACTCAGAGTGATGAAGAGTCGTTACCTCACAACAACTTTCCTCTGCGTTTGGTCGATTTTGCAGTAAACCATCTTGGTCCGAACAGCTGCGAAGCCAGAGCAGACAGGAGAGGTGTTAAGAGCACTCGCACAAGAATGCTTTCAGAGAGAGTGCAGAGGAAACTAATCCCCGTCACATCGCGGTCAAGTACTGCTCCTGGCCCGGCGCCAGCTAGTTTGCACAATCTGCAATCACAACCAGCGATCAAACTCTCTGCTCCGCTCCAGAAGGAAAGATGGTACAAGATGGCAGCGGATCAAAGACCTCGGCCGTTCACACACTTCATTTCATTGGCTCGTGAAAAAACAGTGAATGGACATGGAAGTGTGTGTGTGTGTGTGTGTGTGTGTGTGCTGCTGAAGAGTACAGTGTTGGCCTTTCACAAGAGAGCATTTTTATGTCTAAATATACCTTTGTTTGTACCTACAAAGGACATAAAAATGTATGTTAAATGTAATTAGTCATTTTCAATACATTAATGAAGACAAATATTTAATAATAAAAATATTTAATGAACTGCCACCCAGTCCTAGATAAGTGGTAGAAGATGGATGGAAATGTCTAATTTAAAAAATTGAAATGATAGATGATGGTCCAGTGTGCATATGAATAATGTTTGGAAAAAAAAAAAAAAGCAGGGCTCTGCCATCACTCAGAGGGGGCGGGGCTACAAGGAGGGGCGCAGAGTGACGTGAACTTCCTGTGGGTAACAGAGAAGAGTGTGTGTGTGTGTGTGTGTGTGTGTGTGTTGAGGAAAACCTCCTCGGCCGTGTCAGATATGAGGACCAGCTCTTTTACCGTCAATGACAAACGCCTCGACGTCGTCCGCTCCGATCTGCAGCTCCTGCTGCATGGTGTCGAAGGAGATCTCCTTGAACTCCGCCGCCATGCCCATGAATGTCAGCAGACGCATCTTGGCCATGTTTTGCTCGTGGGACAGGCCTGCGGACGAAGGAATCATTAAGCCCACAGCAGTCACAGTCCATTACTCCTGACTCTGGGAGTTTCCCACTGATGAGTGTTTCTACATTTTGGAATCTGCTCATTACACCGGTCCACACTGGCTGTTTGCAGAGTCCATCCTACACACGCCTGTAATTACAACTAATCCTGCAGTAGTGACAACGAGCGCTGACATACGCACATTCCTGCTCTGTGTCAACTCCGTGCAGTGAAGCAGCTCAAAGACAAACTTGTATAATCCTGGATTGTACAGCCAGTTTCATCTGACCCACTGAGACTTTGATTCACACTTAGTTTACTGTGACATGCCGTCACACCTATCATGTTTCATCTTAGACATGTTGAAATTAGAATTGATTTTCAGGCAAATGTTTGGGTGCAATAAAAAACAAGCTTTTTGTTACACTGGTAAAAGGCTGAAATGTAGAACAATGACAATGCATTTGAATGAGGTTTTGTACACTGTTATACACGGTTCTTTTGCTACAATCAACAGTTGCGTACTCACCAAGAGAATCGATGAAGTCTTTGTTACTCTGGTAAAACTTGACGTATGCAGCGAGTTTTGCACTCACAAAGATGGTTAAAAGCTGTCAAAACAAGAGAGAAGACGGACGAATGAAACAGTCCGTGCTTGTAAAGCACATTGGAGTTCAAGGAAATGAAGCTGAACATAAAACATCTACAAACCGAGCAGGTCCCTCAGTTCATCACTAACTCAGACGCGTGCAAGCGTCTTCACTCCAGCTTTCATTTGACTGTAGTGAAATTAGTATTCTTGTGTTTTTGTTCGTTCACTGTTTATAGTCCATGTACAACCCCGATACATTCACACTAGCATACGTCGGTGTGCCGTAATTATGCGACTATTTGCACAATCAAAAAACATCAGTTTCTGAAAGCTGACAAGTGTCACTCGGTTCTCCTACCTGCTGTGGAGGAGGAGAACATCCATGGGTTCCTGAAAGTCCACAAGTAGCTGTCATTACGGTAATGAGCCCATGGAATTACCGTAATGATGACAACATGTCGATCATCTTTTTCTCCTCCTCCTAGCCCCTTCTTCACATCAGGTAGGGGACCTGAGTGTAACTTCTGAGCGTTTTTATCCATACTTACATAATTACAGTACTCCAAAGTATGCCAGCGCCAATGTATCAGTGGCGATAGCCTTGGTGTTAAAAGGTACATTTCTTTTCGACTGATGCTTCATATGTTCTTGTTTGCTGTGACAGTCAGCGTCACGTTACAAAAAAAGCTTCTTCTTCTTCCTGGGTCTCCACACAGAGAAGGAAACACGTTAGGAGCACTCACGTCATGGATGAGTTCTCCCTCCAGAAAGCGAACAGGTTTCAAAGTGAGCAGGTGGTCGAACAGGAAGGTGTTGGGGTCTTTGAGAGCACGGACAATACATCTGAAGAAGAAGAGAGACGCGTGAGGCACAGGCAGTATGTCAGCGTGCATGAAGGCGGTCTGGGAGCTCACCTGTGGGCATCAACACGTGCCTGTGAGGCATTGTCCTCTGTGTAACTTCCCAGCAACTCCACCATCACCTTCGCTGCAGGTTCACTGTGGAATCATTGACACTTTTTCATGCATGTGTCTTCTGCAACACTAAGAAAACCTTCGAGGGGGCATCTTATCTTGGATTCAACCATGATAAACAAGCCTCTGAATGGGAATTTATTACTTTAAGATTTAATGATGTTATTGAGGTAGCAAATATGATCTGTTCTTCTCCACTTCCAGGATAAATCTTTCCTCGTCCACGTGTCGAGTTCTGTGCGCCCTCCGACGTACCTGTGACTCTCCCATACACATTTGTGACGTTGTGGTGTTTTATTTTGAAAAAAGATTCGCTGTGTAGTATTGTGCGTAACTTCCGGTCTGAACATGTGATGAGTGGCGCACCTTTTCTTACAGTCTACCAGTGCTTCATAAACCAGCCGCAGGAGCATGTGCTTCTTCTCCGTATTCAGGTTCCAGTCGATGATCCACTTGCGCACCTGACCAGAAGGATAAAACACTTATTTAGCTGAAGCTGGGCGGGGGTGCATCGTAATAACTGTCATTTGAACATGAATCTGGAATGTACCTGATCGAGGTCGGTGGGGATGAAGGCGATGGCGTTACACGTGGCTGCCACCTTGATGAGGCTGCAGAACACAGTGTACCTCACTGGAGTGTTCTCGTCCATGCCGTGGAACAGGTTACTCAGCCTGTCGCAGGAAAACAGCTCCAGTTATCCACCACAGACATTTACCGCCAGCTACGGCTGATGCTGATTCTTCTTGAACAGACCTCGGCGAGGAGAAGACGTACACACAGAGACATTCTAGTGTGGAACTTAAGTTGCTGCGGTGGAATAGAGAACTCACAGCTGCATCCTCAGGGAGGGTCTCTCTCCTTCTCTGAACTTGACCAGTTTCTCACATAAACTCTCAATGAGAGCTTCTTGCTTCTCTGTCTCCAGGATCAACAGCAGAGACACGATGCTGTTCATCACACTCTCAACATCTGCAGGGCGCAGGGACAATATCTCATTAGTCATCAAACACCCAACACATTCAACGGTTCAGCAGGGTTCATAGACAAACAACATGGTAGAGAGTCGGAAAGACTCAACTTCAGCATCACTTGGAATATCTGCTGTGGGACAAATGTTTGTTGCTGTCTAAGAAAAAAACTGTTCCTGGCAGAGAAACAGATATGTTCTCAATCACCAACCTTTGTCATCGTCCTTGAGGCAAACATCACATGCCTCAATGATCTGAGCCAGATCTACGTGTAGTCCCCCTTCAGAGTTCTCCTCTGAGATATCGGCTCCTTTGGACTTGATGTAGGCTCTCAGCTCGGACGCCTGTGCACAGTGAGTGAGTGTTAACTTAAATAACTGGAAGATTACAAACACTGGCTTCACCTACAAAGGGCAACACAATTGTACCATTCATTGACCTTTGTTAGGAGTGGCTTTCTCTAAAATGTAATCCTTGATTATTATATGGTATATATTTTACAGCCCTCATTTGCAGTGATGTACCAGTAATATTTTCTTCTAAAAGTCCTTACGATCATCAGCTCTCTGGAAATGTGAACAACAACTGTATATGTGAAGGTTAAAGTCTTTTCAGTGCTTTACCTCTGCACCAAATACAAAACTATAACAAGTTGTTCACCTGTCTCTTGCTAGCTAGCTCAGCTAACGGCAGAGAATCATAAAAATAACAACAAATAGGGGGTATGTTAGTGGAAATATATTAAAAGAAATATATATATATATATAATAAATTGAATGAATACTTTAATGTCAGTACGCGGGCGGCTTTGTGTCTCACGATTAGCCGCTAGAAAATTTAGCTAACCTACAAAACATCTGTCGATACAGAGGTTGGGTCACAAGTCAATGTTACTGTTTCCAACTAATTTATACGAAAAATGGCTCAAAGAGGATGTTAACAGATCCACATGTGGGTAGCCTCCATCAGCATGCCGGACACATTCAGCATAAGTTACGGCAGGTTAGCTAGCTAGCTAGCTGCCAATATTTGTTGATGGACGTCCTCCATTGATCCAGTTCTGCTCAGATGAACTAAACAACATTCTAGAACAAAATCCCGACCTGGTCTTCTTCCGTTATGTCGATGAATGCCGGAACACTCATTTTCGGTATTTTTTATGAGGCTATATGGTGAATCCACGACTCCTCCGCAGCGGAGACCTGACCGGAAAAGAAAAGGATGCAGGCCGGTGAGACACTTACACTTCCGGATGACGCTCTTAAAGCCACAGGACACGAGAATGTCGGCGTTAGTCTGTCTGTCCGTTAGCAAACTCAAAAACTTGTCAACAGATTTAATGAAATGAAATGTTCTGTAAATGCTAATAATGGACCAGGCCCACATGATTAAATGTTGGTAGTGTTCTGGAACCAGGAATCTGTTGAAGATTCTTTATCAACATATGTGTATATAACTCCACAATCAGCAGTCGACTGTCTACAGGGACACTGTTAGTGCATTTGGCTGTTGAGGGTTTGACCCACACCCAGGGACACTTTTTCAAAAATAAAAAATGAAATGAAAAAGAAAAAGAAAAAATGTTTTCAAGGTTACTAATGACTTTATCTTAATAACTATTCTACTATTAATGATATCCACGTTATTTCAAACACATAAATGCATATTAGTATAGCACATTAGTGTAGATGAAATGAATATAGGACTTTTAACATTTCATTTTATGAATAAAGAATCATGATACATTCATATATTTTTGCCTGTAACATGTGGAGCTGTATGCATTAATCTGAGATTCTCTCTGCTTGCAGTCAAAATCATATTCACCCCAAAAGTCATTGTGAGATAATAGTTTCCCATTCTTATCCTAAATGTATTTTCCTTTCTGGTTTGCAGATTGTACAATAACTTTGTAACAACCAAGTGCCGCAGGTGATTTTTAAAAAGTCTGAGGAGCAGTTTGTTAATACTCTGACAACCTCTTAATTCAATGTTTTAAGTGGACTTTTGGCCATTTCCCAATTTGTCTCTGCAGATATCAATCTCCTCTCTGGGAGATTAACCCTGGCTGACTGGGACGAAAGTTACAGAGGTGAAACTGATCCCCAAGAGAGGTTATCAGATTTAACCACAGCCCATCTGCGTGGACCACCAGAGCAGACCTGGTCCTGCAGCTTCCAACCTGGACACACTGTCAGTGTCAGAGGGCAACAATCCTCCACAGTGCCCCCACTGACCCACGGGCACACGTGTTGGGCCTCTGCACCGAACGGGATCCTGGGTAAAGTTACGATGGCAGGTCCCAGGGTGATGGAGGTGAGTGAGGTGAAGAGGGTAAGTGGAGCAGGAGTTCACCCTAAAACTATAGAGTCGTGTTACCAGCCTAAGAGGTGTTGGACAGGCTGCGTCCCTGTGGAGCGTTTCCATCTCTGAGCACTGCTGCAGCTCACAGTTCATTTGTCACACACACACACACACCTGTGGGGGGGGGTATTAAATGTGCAGAGACGATTTGTGCCATCTCATAATTCTGTGTCACATTTTTCCTTCCAGGCAGGCAACTGGATGCACCGTACAATGATTGAGTGTTTTACTATTGTACTCGTGATACGTCATTCTCTTGGGGAGGAAAGTGCCTGGTACCAAATCCCACCCTTACTCTCTCCTTGCCCTTGGATGCTGTCAGGGGAAAAAAATATGTAGCTGCTTCTCCACAAGTGTGCTTGTGTAACGCAGAGGCTTTCATTATCTGATTAACAGCGAGTGTCAAGTTCCTGGTATATTTCACATCCAGAATAAAAGTTTCAGAGTCTTTGAAGCTCCAGGTGCATATGAGACATGTTTGTATCTGCTGTAAAGCGTCACTCTGTGCTGGATGGCCTGTGTTCTGTCCGGTGTAAATCCTGTAAGGAGATGGATATCAGACTGCAGTGTGCACTGTTGGGAAAGTTACTTTATAAAAGTAAAGTAAAAAAAAAGTTTTAAAAAAAAGTAAAAGTAACTGGTTAAAATTCCAAGGAAATGAAACTGGTTAGTGTCACTATTTCAATGACATTATCTAAATACATTTCATTAGCTTTGTAAATGTTGCATGAATGTCGTCTACTGTTTCAAATGTTAATTAGTGTGTTAGTGTTGGAACTTCCAGCAGCATCAAACCTCTGTAAAATCACTAAGCATGTCAGTTAACATCATTGTCATTCATTCACACACTAAATCAGCACAAAACACTATCAAACAAATAGACTACGTTTTGCAGAAACTGTTGAGGTGGAATTAAAACTGACTATTTAAATAAGTAATTTAATCACACATCTGTCTGTTTGTTTGATAAACACTTTTATGTCTTTTATATTCCATTACTTTATATCGGTTTTAATCTGTTTCTATACATTTCTACATTTCTACAATTCTGTTTATTCATATATTCATTCAATTTATCAAACAAGTAAAAGTGGTGGGGAGGAAAAGGAGATAGAAATACACATTTTCTGAATTGATCACTTTTAAAGATCTTGATTTGCCCATGTGTTGTGTTTCTGTGTATGTCAGAGTCTGGAAGGTATATTTATGTCTTTCCTGACAGCGTCCAGGTTTATTTGATTGGGGATCGCTCTTTCTAAACTGCTGGCAAACTGCCTGCTTGGCCGTCTCAAAGATAAATGACTGTGTGTTAAGAGTTAGCTGAGCCCAGGTGTCTGCTTCCCCCTGTCAGCCAGCCAAGCGGTGAGTATCCATGTAAACCAGTCTCATGGTCATCGTCCAACATGGCTGCCTACCCTCCACCCACTAATTGTCTGGTTCCCACAGTTCTGCCTGCCTTCACAATCTCTGAAAAATCCCCTCGCTCAGGCTCATCTATCAGCCAGTGACCTTGTCAGGATGCGCTGCATGAGTAACTTCCCGGCTTCCCTAGGTGGAGCGGATCGCTTGTTAATTACTGAGACGCTGACTGCTCCTCCGCACACAGGAATCAAACAAATAAACAAAAAGTGGTTTTGGAGTTTCACCGCGTCGACAGATGATCATGAGCTTCTTCTGGACTCATTCTGTTATTATTATTCTTGCAAAGCTTCATTGGAACATTGTCGTTCACTTAAAAAAAAAAAAAACGTTATTACCTGTGACCTATTTTTACCTTTTTTATTCCCCATAGTAATAAACCATCGGGCAATTAGAGGAAGGTAATTTGAGTTGTTTGTTTTGTTTTGTTTCCTTGTCTGCACCTTTTCATCTCAATAAAATGTTATTTAATGCTTCTACGTCTCTTTGAAATCTTTAGAACTAGATGAATCTACTTGATGATACTAGTGAAATTTTCAGTGTTACAGCAAGAAACGATAATAAAGCAGTAGTTGATACAAAGCTTCTAATGTGACACTGCCGCAAACTATCAAGAACGATGTATTAACTAGTTTATTCAGGACATGGACGTGGAGAAGGTTAAAGTTCACCATAAGATGGAAGAATGTTCCTACTTCTGTATCAACTTTGACAGGAGGTGGAACTTGTAGCCACCATCCCCTCAAAGTTAATATTACAGATAAATATGGAAAAAAATATCATGACATGAACGTATTGTTACCACGGCAACCACATCAACCATCCCATTTTCTGAGCAGATTTATTGAACCAGCAGAGTTGGAGGTCAAACAACAGCCCTCTGACACGCACACGAACAGAAAACGTCAAATAATGATTGTTTTTTGTGTGTTTTACACATTCACACAGGACCACGGAGTCAACAGTCCAAATCTCAGATCAGATCCGTCAAAAGATCAGTGGAAAGTGAGCAATCACGACTGATTATTTTGATGTTTAAACTGAAAATCTACAGAGAAAAGTAAAAAAAATATGGTGAAAGTTGTGTGTTCTGTCTTTATGCTTCACCACATCTCCATGATGTCTGTTGTGCCTCTTTCTTCAGCAAAATGCTTCCTGATTTGCTGCCGAAGCACGCGTCAGTGTGAAATGACACCCATGCCAGTGCTGCTTTCAGTCCAGGATGTAGTAGTCCAGTGCAGATTAGTGACTTTTGGAAGAAGTAACATCTTCAGGGCCGAATAGTTGTTAGCAGTATAAACTCTTCTTTCCTGGGCTGATTTCTACAGCTAATCTCATTGTGTGTGCACAGGACAAAAAAAAAGATGTGCACAGTTTCATCACATCCGTGTTCTGCTTGGAGCACTTATCTCCACCAGCTGACAATGGATCCAACAGTAGCTTTAGTCTCATTCACCTCTGTTTTAGTTCACACTGGTGATAATTCTGTTTAATTCTGTTCTGCTCCCGAAGAGTGACTCAGCTCATTACTATGGCAGCAGAAACACACCCACACACACACACACACACACTCACACACTTATACACATACAAGCAGAAAATACCACAGTTATCAGGCCATATCACTTAATGACCAGGTTCATATCGCACAAAACACCACGGTAATCAATCACATCAGAGTCGTTAATCCCCCAGCGTGGAATGTGTGTGCTCTGTTTCAACCTCATGGCAACGAGGCTTCCAGGAATCCTGACGTCTGCGTCTGGATGGAGGAGCGAGTCGGTGCAGTAGGACATGATGGAGTGGTCTCTTGTCACCCCGGTGTGTTTATGTTAGACACACTCTCAGGCCGGGAGAAGCAGCGAGCGTTTCAGTCAAACAAAGAATTAGACTTGTTTCATCTCCACATACATCGTACAGTACTCACATCTCCCCGCTACTAATTAGAGGCATGTTAGAGTGCATGACCCTGCACTTTCAGATAGTGTTTCTAGAGCGCTGACAGAGAGCAGACTGCCAGTAAATCCTGATAGTATCTGTGACTCCTGACACCAAAAAAAACCTGCCCACCGTTTTTATTTTTATCTCAAGAATGACATGTGGATTTTGCAAAACAATATGTGAGCAGTCATTACTTTTGTATATTAACAGGCGTTCAACAACAAAACAACATTTTCCACCAAATATCATCATCATCCAACACACTTGGAGACGTTTGAGTCCGTGAGGGACAAACCCTCTCACCTCCTTCACGATCCGCTACAGAGCCAGCAGACTCTTCCGGCTGCGCTGTCACAAAGAACCACATCATCATCCTGCATGCTCTTCTCCATCACTCTGTACAACAGAAACACATTCTGCAGGCTGTCGGGAAACGGTACATATTCACGGATCAGCATTCACCTGTCAACTGCACATATTCTTCATTCATTCTTTATTGATACAAATGACGTTACATCTGAATATTTACCTTTGTTCACAGACAATTTCTATTTGTAAACATTTGCATTTTCACCATACCTAGCTATCAGTCTATCTATCTGTATCGTAACAATCTGAAAATGTCGAAAAGATGAGAACTACATAAAACGGATCATACAAAGGCAAAAAAAAGATTAAATCATACATACGTACATATACATACATAAATAACATAGGTATAGTATAGTGCCGTATAGTATTTAATATATATGATATATATGATATAATAATAACAATAATAATATAATAATACTGCATGTCGAGAACATTTCTACTGTTTTTTGACTGCTGCTGTGGGACAACAAAAGTGTATCTTATCTTGTAACTGTCATATTTGGTGCTGACTGAGCTCATATTTGCTCCTTCCCATCACTGACTCATGGAGCACAAAGCCCAGAGTCATCCTGTAAACGTTTGCTCGCAGCCTGAGAACGGACTCGACGGGACGTATCCCACCAGAACGGTGTGTGCTTCGCCCCGTCCAGCTGCTGGGGTGTGACAGCGGAGGAGAGGTTGAGGTTTCCTGGAAGCAGCTGATACCGGTCAGCGTGGTTCTGACACACACACACACACACACACACACACCACCTGGGACTGGACACAGTTTTAATATCACAGACATATTTCTGGTGTTTCACTGATGAAACACACAAACCAAAGCACTTCTGTTGAGAAACCCATGTTCGGTGTTTCTCCAGCTGCTGCTGTTACAACCAACATCTCTACATCCAGACTATGTCGCTCCTTTAGCAACATTTCCACTTATTTTAATTTACTCATTTTGAAAACAACTGTTGTGTTAACGACATCAAACCACACAAATACAACCTCACCAGCAAAATAATCTTCAAATCGTATCATCCATGAAATAAGATAAATAGGACTGAATACTGAGTACTCCGTCCCATGGTTTTTCTAATATCTAATAACTTTTCTAATATCCAATCATATGTTGTACTGACAACAGTGAATTAACATGAACATGAATTAATCAAATTCTATCTCATTTCTGCTCCTTTGGCAAATGACCATGGTATAAGTGTGTTTAAAGACACGAGGGATGTGTTGGATGGACACCGATGCGTTGATTAACCCTGACTTCAATTCATGGAGTCCCACTTTTTTTGTGCAAAATATGAAATTCAATGTATGTATGAATATTACAAACATATAGTGTGTAAATAACAAGGTGTCATTTATGAATCAACACACGGGGGAGAAGTTGGGGTTGGTGTCATACTTATTACATCCTTCTCATCCCGTCACCTCCTGAGGATCCTTCTCATCCCATCACCTCCTGAGGATCCTTCTCATCCCATCTAACTCCTGAGGATCCTTCTCATCCCATCACCTCCTGAGGATCCTTCTCATCCCATCACCTCCTGAGGATCCTTCTCATCCCATCTAACTCCTGAGGATCCTTCTCATCCCATCTAACTCCTGAGGATCCTTCTCATCCCATCTAACTCCTGAGGATCCTTCTCATCCCATCTAACTCCTGAGGATCCTTCTCATCCCGTCCACCAGTCCTGAGGCAGCAGAGGTTCAGTGTAGCTGAAGGACATGTCACCATGTCCTCAATGACGCCAGAGGTTTGAAGATAGAACCTTCTGATTGCTGTGTGTGTGTTTCTTCTCTGATGTGCAGTTCTTTCCAGAATTTGGAGATCAACTGTTCCCTCAGCTGAGTGAAAAGACAGTGGAAGCAGTTTTCAGATGCTCACACTGACCTCAGCAGAAAACCCAGGAAGTCTGTGAACGAGGCAGATGTTCATATGTGGAGGAAGCAGAAAGCAGCCGGAACAACACATCGTCGTGCTTTTCTCTCACTTCATAGAAGCCACAGAACGACCGACATGGGTGAATCATTACAAAACATTGCTTTCTTGAAGAGAACAGAGGAACTGCTCCTTTAAATGTGCCCGTCAGCAGCATACCTGCTGCAGACGGATCATCTTCAAAACGAGCCTTTATTTCAGACTTCATTCGAAATCACTTAACAACCTGTCTGTCGCCAAGAAACCTATTAAAATGGAAAACGGCGTGTTTCTGCCAGGTCACAGATCTGTGTCGTATATCAAGGCTGTTTTTGGCTGCAGCCAACTCTTGTGGAATTCCCTGGTGCTCATCGTGCTGCGGAGCGTTTGGCTCTGGTGTATTTCTTGTTCAAAGGTCAGCAGTAGTAGTGACCATCCTCCTTCCTCTCTTGTTGTTTTAAACCCGGCGCTGACCACAGGCTGGTCTGAAGAATGGCGACCATCCGTCACGGCCACTGAAGGCTTGTTTTCTCCGGCGCAGTCACCTTTGATGAATCCCCGCTAGGAGTCCGCTGGGGGAGCCACGTCCTGAATTTCCTTTGGCTCAGGCGCGCTCGGTTTTCCGTCTGTCTTCGATTTTTGGCAACATGTGCTTCATTGTGCCACAACCTTTTGTCCATGTCGTACATTATTTCAGTCTGTTTGTTTGGAGTGGAGGTTTTCTCCAATTGTTTAGGGACAAATTCATTTTCTTTGCTTCCATTTTCACGTCGCCCGTGTTGCACGTCCTCCTGAATGCCTGGGTGTCCTTCCGGGATGTGGGTTTGCCTTTGTGCTACTTCCCAGAATAGAATGCGATCTCCTTTGTGACATAAATAAATAGATCTGCATTTAGAATCAGAATCAGAAATACTTTATTCATCCTCAGAGGGAAATAAATTATTTGATCTGATTTGTATGTTGGAAGGGATCATGGCTTTACCAAAAAAAAAAAAAAAAAAAGACCAGAAAATCATAAATAACAATCATGTCTCACGGGTTTTGTCTCGGACCTCAACTGCCGGTCAAGTTAAACGGTCGTGCACCGGCAGCAGCCTGAAGTTGGCTGCGGCCGGACTTCGCCGAGTTGAATTTACGGCAGAAAACGTCACAAGAAGCAACCGAGCAGCGATGATATGTTGAAACAGTGACAGACAATAAAACAGCAGCAGTTCCATATAAGCAGTTATTTTAAGAAGTCCCTATTTTGTTATCTTTCATTCCTGCCCCCCTGTGTGCCCCCCCCCCACATACACTCACACACACTAACACACTCACACACACTAACACACTCACCAGTACTTTTAGGTTGAATCAGGGGTCACCGACTTTCACTGCAGTTCTAGACGAATATTCCAGATGGTGATGACGGGACCGTCTTATCTCAGCGCTGCAGTTCAGTTTGTTGAAACGAGTGTCAGAGGACGAATAAAATCACTTTGTAAAATTAATTCACTGCTGGGGAACTTATCATTATCCACCAGTGAAAATGATGACGACAGGGACTTTTTCCTCCGGAGGGAAAAGGTACGAATGAATAATTAATTGTTTAATCCGCAGGAAATAATCACACGTTTTTAAATTTGAATCACATTTCATAAACGCTATTTCAAGGCCGTTTGAATGTTTGTGTGGCTCCAACAGTGAACCTTTTTGTCTCAGCAGCGGTGTGGGCTGCGCTCCTCGGGTCGGCCTATCAAAAGCAGAGTTGTGTTTTTAAAGGCGAACACACTGTCGCTGTTTTCACTTCACGCTGAGAGGAGGAACCGAGCGCACAAATATTATAACGTTAAAAGATCCGCAGCAGCTGTTTGCAAGTTACAGCAATATTCCAACTTACTGCATTCCTGCGCTGCTACACACACACACACACACACACACACACTGATAAATAATCATCTGCTTGTGTGAAGTGGCAAAGTTCCAATTCAGTGTTTCATTTTGTGTGTAAAAACAGAATAGATCCAAACTAGGACCATTTTGGTTCCCTTTTTGACCTTTGACCTTTTGCTGCTTTCCAGTAATGAGTGAATAAAAGTGGACGAAAGAAGCTGGAACTCTCTCGACCCCCTGAGACGGCGCTGACGGGTTCGTTGTGACATCGCTCCTTGATGTTGTTGCCTCATGTGTTTCAGAAGCATCGATGAGTCACACGACTCAGAAATGGTGATGAACAATCCTGTCAATCATGTGACGAAGAGAACTATTTCTGAAAATATGTTTTTTTTAAATCAAATTCTTCCTCGGTCACACGTGGAGATTTTCATGCAAACACACTAAAAAAACCCCAAGAATAATGTTGACAGATGATCAGTGCTGTGGAAGCTCCTTCACGCTGTCACATGTTTGTTCTTCATTCATCAGAGGAATGAAAACACTCGGCGTCGAACACAAACACCGAGGACGAGCGACGGTGCTAAGCGATGAAAAGCAAAAGAGTCGCTCATGCAAATGTGTCGTTAATCACAATCTACTGAGAGTTGCTGTCTGCGTTGGTCAGGACAAGTCATCTTCTTCTCAGCCCTCTTCGCTCCTCCCTCCAACCCCCGGCCAATGAGTTACCAAGTATTTGAGGAGAATAAGGAAAGCCAGACGCCGGAGAGCCGCAGCGACACGAGCTGATACACACTCAGTGCCGACACCACAGCAGACCTCGCTCACTTTTTTTTTTTCCTCACCGGCTTCACCACCTGAGCGGGAAACATGGCGTCTGAGTGACCTCGTCACCTCCACCGTTCCCCATGCTGACTGAAGCGTGCGGAGCCGTGCCCATGGGCTCAGATGTTCGAGATCTGACTCTCTTGCCCCCGGCTTACCCACCTGCCGGCGGCTGCGGGATGTCTGTCGGCGGGGGCCAGTGGACCCAACTGCTGGACCTCCATCCTGGTTCTCCCTACAACTCCCTGTCTTCCCACCACTCCCTCATCAAGCAGGAGCCAGGATGGGGGCCCCCCGATCCCATGGACGACCCTCACTGCGGACTCGGCGCCTTCACAGTGCATTTCTCGGGCCAGTTCACGGGCCCCGGCCCCTGTCGGGTCGGAACCTTTGGAGAACCGACCGCGGGCCAGTCCAGGGTTTTTCCTGGGGGAACCTACCTGCCCGGCTGCGTGGACAGTCCTCCTGCTCCGAGGAACCAGGGTAACTCATCCACTAACTATCCACGTTTAGAATCAGAATCTATTCGGAGTCCCAGCACACGTCCTGGCTGCGTTCAGGGGCTTTTGTTGCGTCTCAGCAGGAAGTTGTGTCCTGGGTCACTGTGTCCCGTGTCAGGAACACATCTGACAGGTTTCTGGAAGCTCTCAGGCAGAAATGAGAAACATTTCCTCTCTACTGCTGGAAGCAGCAGGGACGAGATGAACGATCTGATGATGGACGCGCGTGCAGACATTAAAGTTTAGTCGGTGATGTAGTGGGGGGATAACAATCCCACCAAAAAAAAAACAACACACGTCTTAAAGGAATATGTATTTTCCCAGCAGCAGAAATGATGGAAAATAATCTGTCATTAGTTGTTGTGTTTCTTCCATCAGTCTTTTTTTTTTTTTTTAAATCACATAGTCTGGAATCTTAATTTCACATCGAACCTTCGTTCGCGTATCGTCCTCAGTATAAAACCTTTACACTAACTCGAAGAGGTGTTTCATTGAAACGCGGGTGGTTCAAACGTGAACCCGTCTGCTGATGTGACCTTCAGTGACTCTTTTGTTTGCTCGGTTTGATGAGCTGCTCTGCTGCCCGCCGGGATTTAAAACGAGTTTTGTGAGTCATGTTTCTCAGAACGTGTGTGAGACATTTACTGGATCATTTGTTTTTCATACAGCTGCAGTCATAGAACATGTCCTCTTTTTGTACTTAGAACACTTTATTTAACTCACTCTGCAGGTTCCCTGTTTAAATTGTTTGATCGTTTCTGAATGTTGGATGAATGCTGTCGACTGTCTCAAATGTTGAGATGTGTCAGGGTTTGAACCTCCGGCGACATCGACACTGACGATCGTCGAACTGCTTTAAAATGAAATTGCGTAGGAGCTGAGAAAACATTGTCGCCGGACAGATGCATGAGAAGAAAGAAAGAAAGAAAGAAAGAAAGATGCACACGGACCTCAGGTTCACCCGATTGATCTGTGTCTCTGTTTGAAACCTTGAGAGATGAAAGATGAACGTGCCGACGTGTAGCTGTCAATCAAAGTCCTCTGGCGTCCCCTCAGGTTACGGCGCCGTGGGTTTGGACACCAACCCCACCTACGGACACACTCCAGCTCACCACGCTGCGCCTCAGCTGGCCTTCAAACATGAGGACACCCTGTCCCCACCAAACAATGGCGGTGAGAGTGTGTTCACAGCGCTGTCACACACACACACACACACACACACACACACACACACACACACACTCTTCCTACGACAACCCGGGGGGAGGACGTCAGTGTGTGATGGACCCTGTTTGACACAAACGTAAACACGTTACGTCTTTGTTGTGTTTCTCTCATGCAGCTGAGCAGCAGTACCCGGCTCCTTCGCCCATGTTCGGTTGCCACAATCCTTCAGAATCGTGTCCGAGCAGTCAGGCTCTGCTGCTGAGGAACTACAACAGGTTTGTTCCTGCTCTCAGTGAGCGTCTCCTCCACCAGAGGCTCATTCACTCATGTCACATCAGTTCCAGTGGCTCCTTCTCCTCCTTCACCTGGGGTGTGAAGTCTCTCTGATACACAGAGTTTGAGTTACAACATAGCAGGTTGGTAAAGGGCGTTCTTGTAAGATAAGATAAGATAAGATGAGATAAGATAAGATAAGATTAGATAAGATAAGATTGTTTTTCTGTCCAGCAGCAGTTTTCAGACTAAGAACAGAACAAATACATACAGAAGAAAAAAGAAGTAGATTAGTAGATATTGCACTGTAGCTATGTAGCTTATTTACAGTGGGAGTTCTTAGTTGCTAGGCAACACATTGCATTGTATTCCACGCACATCTACCCTCTCATTGGATTGTGAACTCTGGGTCCTGGTTTTGGAGGGCGTTCCAATTAGATACTTCCACTCTGCAGCTCGGAAAACGACAAACACTGCTGGGGCAGTTTGTTGATCCTGCAGTGAGGGAAAACTGTTTTCAAAAGTATTTCAGGTAAACTGACAGAAATCAACATCTGTAAAGTGTTGTATGTTTGACTCGAGCTCACCAGAAACTCTGAAATGAGCTTGGACCTGAACAGAGACATTCAGTGACAGAGAGAGCATAAGAGCAGCCTTCCATCTCTGAATTTGTTTTCATTTCTCTGTAAAACATCTCGGAGGGAAAATTAGGAAGAAATTCTTAGAATACCGCCGTGTGATTTCTGCAGAAAGGGAACATGAACAACCCAAATACTGCTGATAAGAGGAGAGAAGACTTCATTGCTGTTATGGCATGCACTGGAAACCCTCAAG
>CAAKHB010002769.1:13049-29940 GCA_901007665.1 Aeoliscus strigatus
CCACAACCCTTGGTCAGGTAGTCTTGGGGCGTGCTTCTGGTGCCAGCTCCACATGTCAGTAGCCACTGCAAAGATCAAGGGAGCTGAACCAGCAGGACCCTGCAACGTAATCGAGGGCATCATAAACACAGCGTAGTGGATAGGAATCCTTGAGGGTTACAAGACAACAGTAGTCAAGACAGAACCGCCAAGTGTCATCTTTCTTCTTGACCAGGATGGCGAGGGCCGCCCAAGGGCTACTGGAGGATTCAATGATGCCTGCAGCTGACATCTCTTTGATCTTTTGCTCACCTGAAACTCGCTTGGCCAGAGGCAGACGACGGGGGCATAGACGGATGGGGCGAGCTTCTCCGGTGTTGATGACATGTTGTACCAGACTGGTCTGGGTACAATCCTTGTCCCTGGTTGCAGAGATGCCAGTGAACTGCTCCAGTAACTCCCAAAGCTTGCATCTCTGATCCACCTCAAGGCCCTCACAACTTCTACTTCCTCAGCAACATCAACAGCTTGCTTGGTCTCGGCTGGTGGCACTTCGAGTGGCATTGATAATGTGGAAACCCCCTTGACTCTGGCTGGTGATGATGGCATGAAGAGGGCCCGAGTGTTTGGTTGTGGAGAGGAGGCACTCCTTTTTCACAGGTGGGGTAAAGTGTCATGGCCTCAGAACCCAGATGAAGTGTAGTTGTACGAATGTCAACCACAGCCTCCCACTTCGCCAGCAGATCCAGCTCGACAATGTAAGTGTCTTGTATGTTGGCCAGCCAGAACTTTTGATTAACTGCATGGTTAGCAACAACCACTCGGAGAGATCCTTCACCCTGCATTCTGGTGCGTTCACTTGTGACTGTGCTTATACACAGTAGTATACACAGTACATAGTAGGTGTCCAACTCCGTGGTCTTGGGCCATCTGTACCAGGTACTGTTCCAGGCCGAACCAGCGAAATGGTAGACCCCGTGTCAAACCAGGGCTCTTCATGTAGTGCTATTAAGGGTACAATCCAGGTACAGTCCCTTTGTCTGGCCCAGGCGACCCAGATGCCTAAAAGGAGGAAGGATGAGTTGTGGGTGAGAGTTCCCCTGTTGTGCCACTCCGTTCTAGGCTGAGGAGGTTCTAGGCTGAGGAGGCTGAGAAGCTGGGCTTCTTGGGTCTGGTGCTGGGCAGTGGTGTGCGATGTGACCTGGCTCTCCGCACCGACAACATCCTTCCGTAGACTGCCAGGCCGTTCTTTCAACTCCTTGTCGTGGTTGTTGCAGGGGTGTAGTGGTGGCTTGGCGGGTGATCCCTTCATCATCACTCTGCTCGTAGGCCTCCTGATGCACTCGGGCCTTGTGGTGACAGAGCGGTCCCCTGTGGACTGCATATGTTCAACCCGCTCTGCTTCAGTTAAGGCTGCTGTCAAGGTGCATACAGGCGGATGTGTTCTTGAAATCACACTGGCTGAAGACCGCAGACAAAAGCTTGGAGTGCCAGCTTGTCCTGTGCTGTGGCATGTAATCTAGGGTACCCACGCATAAGCATAAAAATGATCCGCTGCATATGCCCCCAGACTCTCTCCCTCTTCTCTTCGTTGGCTGACAAACTTGTCTTGGGCGTCATTGGCATGGGCGTGGCAGCCAAAACAGAATTTTATTGCCCTTTCCATGGCCGGCCAGTTAAACCTCTCCTCAGGTTGAAGGTCTGTGAGGATCGGCAGGGCTTTTCCTTCCAGGGCGAGGGCGACTTGGACTGCTGTCTCTTCCACTGACCGGGCATTAAGCTGGTTCTACTTGAATGAGGTACATCTCTGGTGGTTCTTCCCCGTTATAACGTGGCAGCTTCATGATACTCCGTCGGGGACCTTCAGGTGGCGCTGGTGGGTCCGTCAGTGCCAATACGTTGCCGTATAATGGCCTCCCGGGAGAGCTGCCATGGTTAGGTCTAGCCAGATTTGTCAGGTGGGGGGATGTCCTGCTCTGGCAGAGGTAATCCATGGCAGTGTGCCATGTGAAGAACGCCACATGCCATCACAATGCGGCACACCTTCTCAGGTTTGTAGAGCAGCACAAACTTCAGCAGCCTGACTGCCCTCTCAACAAGTGCGGGAGAGGCAGTCATTGCTCCGCTCTTACTCCGCTCTTGGTCGATCTGAGGGTTGGTGAGCTGTGTCACCAGCCACCTTTTCAATGGGTAGCCACTGTCACCTGAGGATAATTGAAAGCAGACAATATTACTGGACAAGGTAAATTACGTGCAAAATGTATTTAGTCTTATTTTTGTTAATTTCATGCATTACGTACATGGATCACACACACTATTTAGCAAGTTCTCAGCAGAAAAGGTGAGGCTTATAGTCATTTCCAACTTTACACAAAAGTTTCTTTAACAGTATTTTACCCACGTGGTGGATTAATATTGAAATAAATGTATTCACCGAGAAGCCACCAGTCCTGCACCATGCCAGCTTGCAGTCTGCTGCAGACCATGCTATTTGTTAAAATAAATGAATCTTGCATTGAACCAGGCCACTGTGCCACAATATTAGTCAGTTGCATTTGCGCATCACAAATGATCTGCACATTAATGGAATGAAAAAGTTTTCTGTTTGCGTACACAAATTTATCCTGTGATGGTGCCTTCATAGCAGTGTGTGCAGTCAATACAATAGGAATTACAATAGGAAAACTGACTTTCGCTGCAAATTGCGCTTTAACGTTGGCCTGTTCAACTGCATTGTATGGGAATTTTATGTATCTACCTGACATGTGGATGATACCGTCCCACACAGATGGCATGGCTTGGCTCAGAGCCGACTGGCACAGCCCCGACCGGTCGGCCAGCTCCTGCTGGAAGGCCCCTGTCGCCAGGAACCCCGGTGTGGTCAGCACTTGTACTAACACATGAAGCGTGTGGTTCCTTGCCATGCCACGCTCCAGTGACGGCCACAGCTACCCGCACATTTCCAGGAGGATCGCCCTTAGGACCCTAAAACGGCTCATGAGCCAGTCATCCTCCTGTGTGAAGAAATCCTCCCTGTCCCTGATTACTCTCTTCTAATAGCTCCGTTTGCAATGTCCTCCAACCAACCACGCCAGAGCTGCTATTGTTGATGTTGATGATATTTTATGCACCACTTTGTGCATGTGTTTATATCCACTAATGTAATTGCAATCACGTGTGTTGATTGTTATCATTTTGTTTGTCATTTTGTATCTGGGGATGTGCGCATCACTCTGGATTAATTGTTTTCACATTTTTAACAGTTTCCCAGCATCACCTCTGAGTGTCTCCAAAGTCAGCTGTAGCTGTGGATTCGTGCGGACACCAGCTCCGAAGTTGGCATGGAGCACCACACATTTCCACGGACTTTTCACCCTTGAAAGGGCGTATGCCTGGAATTTGTGTGTACATACATTTAGTATAGTAGGTTCCTGTCCACTGACAGGAGGCAGTCATCCACATAAAAGCAGTGCAATACAGTACTGATTCCTCACTGTAGTGATGCCCATAGTCCTCTGCACACTTTCCAAACAGTGTTGCCAACTCCCCAGCATCAGAAGTAGCTATTGGCCCACCCAAAAGAGCGGTCCAATCCAAACGTGAGACCGGGGGGGTCGTCCAAACTAAAAGTCATTGTCAGCAGGGGGCTCCAGACAGCACATCCTAACCTTCCTTACCCCGTGACACTAACCTTTTATTGGTGTTGTTAACACATATACTTGTTTTTTATTTTTTATTTGGTTTTTATTTTTTAGATATTCACTAAATAGATATTTTTGAGCTCTAGTCCAAGATCTATAGCTTGCTTTTTTATTTTGTTTTTTTGTGCTGTAGTTTAACTAAAGCTTTTTATTTCTTTTTTATATTTTTGTGCTATAGTGGGCAAACTATAGCTTTTTATTTTTTGTTTTTTTTTGGTGCTAAAGAACTCGCTTTTTTAAACTTTTCTGTGCTGTACAACTAGCTTTTTAAGCAGTGCTACTTGTGACTTTGTGTCACCAAAAAGAAAAGAAAACAAATCAGAGTGCATAGGCATACACTTATTGAGAATCAGAGCCTACAGTATGTGTGTGCGTCGTTTCTGTCTGCCTGTGAGTGAGTGAGTGAGGAAAAAAAACAAGGAAGCGACAGTCCACGCTGTTCTCAACTCCGCCCCCGCCCCTCTCTGCCTGTGTCTCTCTTCCACTGCCCCTCTCTGTCTCTTTCTCTGAACGGGGATTATTATTATTATTATTATTTTTCCCCCTCCCGTGATTGTGGAGCCTCTGATCACCAAAAAAAGTCGCTAGATTTATCGCTAGTCGCTTTTGTCTAATTTTCTCGCTAGGGGGGGTCCAGAAAAGTATAAAATATAGCGACAAAGTCACTAAGTTGGCAACACTGTTTCCAAAGACCAAAGTTGGTACAACTGGGGGATAATGCACCTTCATCCTATGCTCAACAGATAGTTGTTCCATATCTCCGTTGGGCCACCAGAGGAACCTGAGGTCTCACTCATCAGGAGGAACCTGTACCCAGGAGGGAACCTACTACTCCAATCAGAGAGCTGATAAGATCAGGGCCCTGCAGAAGTTGAGCAATCAACGTTGTCCCTTGATACCTTGCTCCACAGTCAAACACATCTCTGATCTTTCCTTTGGTGGGATGGTAAACACCATGGTGTGTATGTACCATACTCTTCCATCACTATGGTCTAGCGGTCCTCTTTAAGCACATTTTCAGCAGAGCCATTAACCAATAGATCATTTATAAAGGTGTCATGCTCAGTATGACATTTTGAGTCCTTCTGAAAACTCCTTCAACTCCTCAAACAACACCAACGCACAATTATCTTGTTATTTGGCATGCAGATGTCAATGTTCCTTAAAGGTTAACAAATCTGGTTAATGCCCATCCATCTGTTTTGCTGAGTTGGTGACAAACTCCAAAAATCTTTGACCCTCTCTGGACATTGCAGGTTGCTCATCAATGCTGTTTTCGGGGAAGTTGTTCTTATTGCTGTCATCCAGGTTCACAACTGAAACCTATTTGTGGATGCTCCCAGTGGACAGTCTCTCCACTGTTTCTTGTTAGTGGAACATGGAACAGTCCAGCCTGGCAATGTACAGATATAAGGTACAGATGGTAAGGTCCATCATTCACACGACACATCACTTCCAGCGGTCCTACTGCTTTAGGAACACCGGTTCCTATGAGTAGCTCTCTTCTTGCATCAACCTCAGATAAGTGAATGTCCCTCAAATATGACCATTGTTTAATATCCCTTTCAGTCTGAATATTTCCTCTGTTCACAGGCATGGACACTTGCGGGTAAGCTCTTGGCAACTCAAGAATTGAGTTCAATTGTCCCCCTCCAGTGCTGCAACCTCCAGTCCTGATACAATGTTACTGCTTACAACTTTCTCCTGACCCATGGTTCGAAGGAGAATGTGCCCCTTCCTCTCCTTGAGGTGCAGCTTTTGCATTAAGCTCTCAGTGCAAAACACAGCTGTACTATCCTGGTCCAGGAAAGCGTAAGTGATCTTGGTTCTTTATTAGATTTAACCTGTACCAGCACAATAGGCATTTTGCAGTCCTGGAGCCTCATGTACAAAGGGTACGTATGCTCAAAAACGTGGCGTACGCCCTTTTCCATGCAAACATCCAGATATAAAGTATCAAGGGGGAAATGTCCATGGAATGTGCAGTGCTCAGAGCTGGCGTATGCACATTTCTGCAGCTACAGGGGTGATGTAGGGAAACTGTTGTGAAAAATGTGAAAACAATCCAGGTTGACGCGCACATCCCAAGATACAAATTGATAATCAACAATCAACACATGTGTCTGCAATTAGATGCATACGCCACCTCTGAGGTTGGCGTGGAGGACATTTCCACAGACATTTCCCCCTTGTACAGTATTCTACCTAGGATCATTCATTCTTAATAAGTTATTCATTATTAATACGCTGAACATTATTGATTAAACTGTATTGTTAGTCTTATCCATTGCATGAAAGGACACAGAGAACAGGGAAAGATGGAAATCAATGATTCGCTGTGGCAACCCCTGAAGAGGGACAGAGCCGAAAGGAGAAGAAGAAGAATCCATTGCATGAAAGAAGTATTAAGAACAATCGTATGAGAACAGAACAATCGGTATTCAGCTAAAGTAACATAATGTGTAGAGCACCTGAGGATGGAGGAGTGCTGATAAAAGTATGTACATTCTATGTTTGATTACCTTCATGCTTGGACTCAGCAAATAACTTCTAGTGAGGAACAGGAATTGAAGTGAATAACAACTCCTTCGGGGTGCCGGATGCTCGTTAGAGAAAGTATCTGTGTGAACACAACCATCAAGTTACAGCTTCCACACTGAGGAACCGAACGGCAGGATGAGTCAGATAGCGACAGGCCAATCAGATGACCATCATCATGGAGAACAGCCAATGAGGAGAAGACCCAGACAACTGCAAAATTCATATTTTTTAAATATTATAAATGTACTGGGTCAGGAAAGCATAGTCAGTCAGACTTTGTGAGCTGACACACTTTGTTGTTTGTCAAAGAATAGAAGATCAGACCCAGAGCTCTGTTTTCTATATTTTGACTGCTGAATTAAAACTGATTTAAGCCAAAAGATTTTCTCCTATCACTTCATGAAAGAACACGCAGGATACACTCACACATAGTAACAAGGTAATAGGAGATCAGATCCAAAAGATTTGGTGACCCCGACATGATGAAGATGGAGAAGCGATGGCTGAATAGGAGAACCATACACAGCGGACAACTGGGCTACTCTGACAACAACGGTGAGCCACTGATAAAGAAAGGTAAGCAGACACATGTTTACCGAAGTTCTGCAACTGGAAATTACCAAATGTGCTGTTCTAGATCAAGCGTGGTCAAAATACAATTAAAAAAAAAAAAAAAGTACAGGCCTGTGGTGTTAAGGGCGGCAGCCCGAGGTTTGAAGGTGGATCCAATAGCGGATGAAAAACACACAGGGGAAATAGGATAAACAGGCAACAAGCAGTTTATTGCACCAGCAGGTCACAAGGCAAAACACCAGAACAACCAGAAACACAAAATCAGCCAACAAACAGAAAATCACGGCACCGTGGCAAGCGGGCAGGAAGAAAACGCGAAAACAAAAAGAACTCCACAAAATGGGAGAGTCAAAGTGAAAGCTCGCACGAAGGCGTAATGAGAGAACGAGAGTAATACGAGTACAGCAACAAACACGGGAGAAAATGGTGGGAGAGTCTGGCATGGGCCCGGTGGAAGTCCCGAAAGAGCTGAGAGTCCAGAATGAAGCTCCTGGGGACCCAGGAGCGCTCCTCTGGGCCATACCCCTCCCACTCCACCAAGTACTGAAGACCCTGGCCCCGCGGCTGGACGACCACCAGGCGCCACACTGTGAAGGCAGGATGGTCATCGATAATCTGGAGGGGTGGTGGGAGGTCGGCAGGCGGACACATGGAGAGACATGGAAGATGAGGTGAATGTGCATAGAGTCAGGGAGCTTCAACCGTACAGCAGGGGGAGAGATGAGGTGGTAAATTGGGAACGGGCTGATGAAACAGGGAGCCAGTGTTCGGTACTCAACCCTGAGAGGAATGTACCTGGTAGACAACCAGACCTGCTTCCCCAGCCGGTATGCGGGGGCCGGAGTGCGCCGCCTGTCCTCCACCCTCTTGTTGGCATCGGAAGTCCGGAGCAGGGCAGCCCTGGTGTCTCTCTAGATCTGATGGCAGCGGCGGAGGCTCTCCTGCACCGAGGGTACGGTGACGTCCTTCTCCTGCTCGGTAAGTAAGGGAAAAATTAAACCAGCCGAAGAACAGAGCCCACCTGGCTTGCGGAGAGTTCAGTCTCTTCGCCGTCTGGATGTAGGATAGGTTCCTGTGGTCGGTCCAGATCACAAACTGTTGCTCCGCCCCCTCCAGCCAGTGCCGCCACTCCTCCAGCGCCAGCTTGGCCGCAAGCAGCTGCCGGTTTCCTACATTGTAATTCCTTTTAGCGGGAGACAGCTTACGGGAAAAGGCGCAAGTTGGAGCGGGTTGCTGGGAAAGGACAGCACCGACCCCTGTGTCTGAGGCATCCACCTCCAACATGAACTTCAAACTGGGGTCGGGTTGGACGAGCACAGGAGCAGTGGAAAAAAGACGCTTGAGGGTGCCGAAAGCCTCCTCCGCCTCTGCCGGCCAGGAGAAGGACACCTTGGAGGACGTGAGACTCGTTAGGGCAGACACCACTTTACTAAAGTTCCAGATGAAACGCCTGTAGAAATTGGGGAACCCCAGGAACCTCTGGAGCTGTTTCCGGTTGGCAGGAGTAGGCCAGTCCGTGACGGCTTTAATCTTGAGGGGGTCGGCTTTTGTCTGCTCTTCCTCGATTATGTGGCCCAGGAACTGGACGGAGGATTGAACAGCTAATTCTCAAGTAACCTCTGGAGTACCAGGCGAACATGTATCACATGTTCGTCTGGGTCGCTGAAGAAAATAAGAAGAGATCAAGAAAATCCCTAAGCACGTCATTGATAAGGGCCTGAAAAGTAGCGGGAGCAGTCGTAAGCCCGAACGGCATGACGAGGTACTCAAAATTGTCCAGAGGAGTATTAAAAGCGGTCTTCCATTTATCCCCCTCTTGAAGGCGCACTAAATGGTAGGTGTTGCGGAGATCTAGTTTTGTGAATTATGGTCTTCCCCTGGAGAGGCTCAAACGCCGACGAGAGCAGAGGTAAGGGGAACTTATTTTTAACGGTTATATTGTTGAGCCCCCTGGAATCAATACACGGGGGGAGAGTCTTGTCTTTATTAGATACAAAGAAAAACCCCGCACCCAGAGAAGACGACGGGCGAATAAGAACCGTGGAGAGGGACTCAGACACATATTTTTCCATTGCCTCCCGCTCAAGCTTTGACAGGCTAAACAGGCAGCTAGAAGGCCAGCGCGTCCCGGGTCGCCAGCTCATCGCGGACACTTCTGTCCAAACCCCAGACAAACGCAGCTTTCAGAGGCTCCTCATTCCAGCCGGCGTCGTTTGCCAGGGTTCTGAACTGAACGGTGTCGTCCACAACTGAGATCCTTGCTGGAGATCGAGCAAACAAGAAGAAGCATTGCCGCGGTGATCGGGGTGGTCGAACACAGCACATACCAGCATCATGAACGCCTCATAAGAGAGCGAATCAAAATCCGGTCGACTACTCAGCGCTTCAGCCCAGGTTAATGCTTTGCCTCAGTTCAATGGTCTCTGGGAGAAGACCAAAAGGCACTGAAAAGGGAAGCCGCGACATTTTTCAAAATCCCTGACATAGGGTTCGGGGTTGGTGATGGGTGAGTCCCAGACCGAGTTAAGCTCAGCCGGGACGATGCGGACGCCGTAGCCGGTGCTGGCGTCGCAGCAGCACCCTGCGCCGCAACGAAGGACGTCATATGGGTCACCAGCTGGCTTACCTGCGCGGAAAGCTGCTGAGTTGTCAATGGGGGGAGATCAACGCCTGGTCGTGGTGGCTGAGCCAGGCCACCTGATTGTGCAACGCCGACTGGTACGCAGTATCCCCCCCCCACATGGATCCATGTTGGCCAGATTGTACTGTTAAGGGCAGCAGCCCGAGGTTTGAAGGAGGTTCCAATAGCGCAGGAAAAACACACAGGGAAACAGGATAAACAGGCAAAAAGCAGTTTATTGCACTAGCAGGTCAGAAGGCAAAACAGCAGAACGAACAAAAACGCAAAATCAGCCTACAAACAGAAAATCACTGCACCGTGGTGAGCGGGCAGGAGACAAACGACACAGAAATGAAACGAAGCCACGAGGCAGGAAGAAAACGCAAAAACAAAAAGAGCTCCACAAAATGGGAGAGTCGAAAAGTGAAAGTTCACACGAAGGCGGAATGAGAAAACGAGAACGAGAGTAATACGAGTCAGGCAACGAACACGGGAGAAAATGGTGGGAGAGTCTGGCCAGACTGCACACTGATGAGGATCAGGTGCACTGATTGTTCTCCAATCAGTCTGGCCACACCTCCACTGCCACACAGAGAGGGAAGAGGGAGGAGAAAACAAATCACAAACACAAACACTGACAACCATAACACGTGGTGGTTAGAGTCTCCCAAACTAACGTTGAGTTAGGAGGAAGAGCACCCGGCGAAGTCTCAACGTGTACGAGGTCAAACAAAATCTTTTCGTGTGTAAAGTCTGATCACTGAGGTCTAGTTTAATTTGAATCAAAAGCTGTTGAAAGTACCTAAATATCGGTGAATGTGAGGGTGGTTCCAAGAATTAAGCAAAGTTATAGGAACTCAGTGTTCCTCCTAATTCTTGTTCTGTTGGGGTCTGGGGTTGGGTTCAGTTCGGAGTATTGAATTTTAATTAAAAGATTTGCTGTGCGTGGGAATTAACCCCTAGAGTGAGACCGGACCGAATGTACTTAGATCTAGAAGTTTGTCTCACTGAGGCCACTAAATTGACCTACAGGAGTCATTCACACTTAAGCCACACGTGTACATTTTTAGAATCTGTGTGTGGTACGCATTTGGCGTATTCCACATATACAATACAGGCCAAAAGTTTGGACACACCTTCTCATTCAATGTGTCTCCTTTATTTTCATTGTAGACTCTCACTGAAGGCATCAAAACTATGAATGAACACTTCGAATTATGTACAAAAAAGTGTAACATAACTCGAAATATGTCTGATATTTCATATTTCTCAAAGTGGCCACCCTTTGCTTTTTTGATAGAGCTGCAAACCGATGATGTTCTCTCAGTGAGCTTCATGAGCTCGTCACCTGCAATGGTTTTCACTGGTGCCTCGTCAGAATTAGTGGAATTTTTTGCCTTATTAATGGGTCGAGACCATCAGTCGTGTTGTGCTGAAGTCATGTTGATACACAGCCGACAACCCTATTGGACAACTGTTTATTCATATTATGACAAGAACCAATCAGTGAAGTAAAGAGAAACGAGTGGCCTTCATGACTTGAAGAAATGATGGTCATGAAAATAAAGGAAACGCATTGAATGAGGTGTGTCCAAACTTTTGGCCTGTACTGTACGTGCAAGAGAACTAAAAGAAGGAAGAAGCTTTGAGTCGAGATGTAGGGAGAGATTGACAGAGTATTTGCAGAGGTTGGAGGATGTGGAGGAAACACACTGCTCACTGTGGGAGCCCAGTGGGCTCAGGAGCGTGAACAGATAGCCAAAGGGATCCCGAAAGACAAACAGTGAAAGAAGTTGCAAAAATTGGATGACATTTGGAATACATTGCAAGAGAAAGGGGGAGTGTTCGCTCATTCAGAGTCAAAAAAGTTGTTACCTTACTTTAATAAAGTAGATAAAAAAGGTAATATGGACCTTGAAAAAACAAAGAAATGATGTTCGGGGCGCTATTGACAGGACACATAACAGTATACCCCCCAGCCACAATGCCCCCAGGCACCTGATATGGTAGAGGAGGAAGTAGAAGAAGAACCTGATAAAATTGGAGCACACTGTAATTTTAGATCTATAACTCAGAAGCATCTGCAGGTGCCATTAGTGCAGAAGGCTGGAAGAAGGCTAGTGCATCCTGGACAAAATGCAGAACCCTGTAGAAGGGGGAGGAGCATGGATGTCTAAATTCTATCAGTTAAGTTAAGGAGCACCTTAATTGGATGTCAATTAGCTGATTGGCAAATTAAACAGATTGAAGAAACTGCTAAAACTACACTGCTCTCCTTTCAGTAAGTTCATCCACTGCGATAGGAAACGCCATGCACGCTCGGTTCCCTGTCCCTCAGGGAGCCATGCACAATTTGACCTTTTCACAAGTGAGGATGAACTCCCTGAATTTCTACTTCGTTGCAAAAATACATGGGTAGGTGTAGCAGGCCACATCCCAGTTCCTCTACAATCCAGACAACTTTATTCCAAAACTGTGGGAAATGTGAAATGTGGGAAAAACATTTATCCCACCACTCCAGGCTTCACAGATATAGACAGGTGGAAGCCTCAACAGAACAACTGCTCAATCACAGCTGCTTAAATTACAATTGGATTATGCCAGACGTAGAAGTACGGACGTTAAACAGACTCACAAAATGAACCCTCAGATTGTGCGTCTCCTCCTCAGCCTAATACACAGCCTCAGTGCACAGTGTTTGGAACCCCATTTTACCAGTTGAAAAACATAACACTGGCAAATACCGCATGGCACATGACCAAAGACGCATAAACAGTGTCGTCTCCACCCCAACAGTCCCTGTTCCTAATCCCTACACTGCACTGTCCTCAATTACACCTGATCACAAATGGTTCTCCTGCAATCCTTGCGAGACCTTTTTTCATTCACATATCAGGGTCAAAAGCTCAGATATACACGTGTGCCTCCGGACTTCTTTTTTTTCCCCAGGTACACCAAATTTTAAAAGAACAGCTTGGAGACCTTCAGCTCCCCCCTGGTGTTATCCTGACACAATATGTTGATGATCTCCTGTTGGCTGCACCAGATCATGTCACCTGCCTCACTGCCACTCATGCAGACTCTTTTGTCTAAACTACATCAACTAGGCTTTAAAATTTCTAGAACCAAACTGCAGTGTTGCAGACAGTCTCCTTTTAGGACGCATGTTGTCTGCCAGGGGTACTGGTGTTTCTCCGGCTCACAAAGACTCTGTGTTGCACCATCCAAAACTAGTGACAGTGAAGGATATTTTATTCCTGACTATGGTGAACACAATGCTCCTTTGCCTCTCAATGAACAGGGTATGAGAAACCTCACATTTCCCCTGGTATGGACAACTGAAGCTGAAGCTAGTTTTATTCGGTTGAAACAGTTAATGTCTAACGCAGTCGCTCTCTCCACACCAGATTAATCCCTGCCTTTTTATCTGGATGATTTCTGAAAGAGCACACACAGTAAATGGTGTACTCTTTCAGACAAAAAGGGTTAATGTATGCAATGTAGGATATTTCACTCAGAATCATCATTACGAACAAATAATAATAATAATAATAATAATCATACTACTAATAATAATTCATTATTAAGACACTAAAGAAGTATAAATTAAATTGTATTGTTAAATATATTCATTACATTATTTAGACCATTCAGAGCCAGCATAGGTCAACAAATACTGTGTTCTCAGTTAAATTAACATCATGTGGACAACACTTCTACATGGAGGAATGCAGTTAAGAACGTTGCATACAGGTCTGTTGACCATTAGGATTGACCCCAACAGATAACCTTGAGTAAAGAAGGAAATGCAGTAAATAACAACTCTGTTAATGGTGGACAGAGATACCAGAGAGTGTCTAGAGTAAATGCAATAAAACTCTAAGTTACAGCTTTCACAAGGAGGACCTGCATCGCATGAGGAGTCAGATGGCGACGACCAATCAGCAGAGGATACATCCTGAGAAGATCATTAACACCACGGGGAACAGCCAATGAGGAGAAGACCCATACATCTGCATAATTCTAACTTTGTATTATAACATACTGGGTCAGGGAAATCTAGTCAGTCAGACTTCGCGAACTGACACCCCTTGTTGTTGGTCAGGGACTCGAAGATCAGGCCCAGAGCTCTGTTTACTACATTTTGACTGATAGAATAAAACTGATTTATGCCCAAATATCTTCTCCTATCGCTTCATTAAAAGAACACGCAGGATCCACTCACACATAGTAAGAAGGGTGAAAAAAGGTAATAGGAGATCGGATCCAACTTTTGTAGAAAACAGCACACATTGTCATGTGACATCTGTTAGCAGTGTTAACAACACAGTGTAGTGGCATATGTGAACTCCTCAGCATTTACAATGACATCACTGAGACATCACAGAAAGATGTGAGAGTGAGGGCTGACTTACAGACGACCCTGCTACCAGACGCAGACGAAACATTGTTTACACATGGCTGTTGATACAGACATCCCACTGAAGGGTTAAAAGCAGCATTTGCTGTAGTAAGAATGACACAAGATGGTTTTGAAGAAGTGATTGCAGAAAAGGTGGAAGGAAAAGAGTAAGCACAGTTAGTTGAATTGCAGTCAATGATAAAGGCACTGCAATGGGCAGATGGAAAAGATGTGAATATTTACACGGATTTGGCATATGTTGTAGGAGTAATACAGGTGGAACTCAGCCAGTGGATCAGGGCTGGATTTTTGACTGCTTCTAAGACTCCAATCATACATGAGAACTACATACAACGACTGACTGACGCACTGATGCAACCACGCAGGCTGGCAGTGATAAAGTGTAAAGGACATGATAAGATAAACTCGATAATCACACAGGAAAATAATGAGGCAGATTAGGCAGCAAAAAGAGCAGTAGGCTACGTAACACAGTATGTAATGTTATAAAGAGAGAAAACTGTGTATGATATATTACCTCCTTGTGATATCAACATGTTAACAGAGGAACAAGGAAAAGCCTCTCCTTTAGATAAAAGTGTGTGGATCGAGAGCAGAGCAGAAAAAAAAGAAGGGGTATGGAGGGCTCCAGATGGGAGACCAGTACTCCCACCAGGTATGAGTACTTTGTTACAAGAGGCGCATCGGTCTGAGTGGGTCCCCCTCCCCAGGCACAAGTTGGAAAATGTTGTGTACACCGTCCAGTGAAGAGTGCAAAGATCTCTACATTGGGGAACGTTAACAACCAACAACAACAGTTATTTTGGTTTCATGGTATATCACGGTATATTTTTTTCAACTTTGTGGATTAAGGACTGCAGGAAAAAGAACATTCTGCTGTATACCAACGTCATCTGCAAAAAAGCTAAAAAACTTTCTGAAACCTTTGCTGACAGTGATGATATTTATGACAGCCAAGAAGAGGAAAATTTCGGGCCATGGAAGAGTGCTGATCATGCAGTAACAAGCCGGTTTAATGCCAGCAAGGGCTGGTTTGAGAAATTTCACGCTGATGATTTGTCTCATGATGATGCAAATCAAATTTCTGCCACCCAACACCGCATCGCTAATTCAGCCCTTGGACCAAGGCATCATCCATGCTTTCAAGGCTCTCTATACACACAACACCCTGCAGCATCTTGTTGATGCTGTGGACTCAGACCAAGATTTCTCACTAAAGGACTATTGGCGTAGATACACCATTGCATCATGTCTCCAAAATATTCAGAAGGCTATACAGGAGATGAAAACTGAAAACTGAAACTTTGAATGCCTGCTGGAAAAAACTGTTGCCAGAGGCAGTGCAAAACCCGACCGGAGACTATCTCAACGAAATCCATCACTCCGCGGTAGATACAGCTGTGAATCTAGCTAAACAGCTCGGAGTAGACGGCTTTAATGACATGACTCCTGATGACATTAATGCCCTGATTGATGCGGACACACATCCGCTGACTGATTAAGATCTGGCAGAGATGACAAAGCCACCAAGCGAGGATGAGGGAGAAGGGGAAGAAGAGGAGACACCTGTTGATGAAGATGAGGAGGATGGACTAACACTTGGTCGCTTGGCAACCATGGTAAGAATGGCCTCGGAACTTCAGCGCACAGCGCAAGAATGGGACCCTTTAATGAGTCGTTCATTGCAGTAAATATAATCGAAGGTGGCATGTCTGTTTTTAAAAATCTTCTTGTCAAGAAGAAAAGAGTGCCAACAATTACCTAACTATAACTATGTTCTTCTCTCAGAAAAAGACACCTGCACCACAGCCTTCAGTAGAAAAAGAGGCTACAGCGGAGCAGAATGAAGAAGAGGCAAAGTCGGAGGAACGGTGAAATACGTGAGTCACAATGTTAATCCTGTTTAACTTCGTACTGACTATCAAAAATATTATTTTACAGTAGTATTTCCAAAAGCTATCATGGTTATTTTTTGAAAACGTTTATGTTTTTTAATGCCTGGGCCCTAAAACAGGTTTTGGTCTTTGGTTTTATTGTATAGTTCAGCATCAGCCTGCCAGCCATGTATTGCATAATAGTAACTGTAAAATAAAAAGTGACTACTTCACAGATTTTGCCTATCACAGGTTATTTTTGGAACGTAACCCCTGTGATAAACGAGGGTTCATTGTGTATGAAAAATTCATATCATATGAAAAATAAACACCGGTATTCGGTATGAACCGGTATACCGCCCAGCACTATAAAGTATTAGACTATGATGATCTCTTTTAACACCAGGCTAAACCTTGTCAATAAAGTCCATCAAAGTAAGAGGCATAGAGTGGCATTTCGAATCAGGATATATTGAACTTGTGGTAAAAACTGCAAGACAAACAGCACAAAGTATGTTTCAGAATGATGTACAGTAGGAACAGTAGCTAGCTAGAAAGTTTGTCTTTTTGGGCTAACAATCAAACTGCCAAATTACAACTACAAACGTCATATTCTCAAAAAATGATGACATCATATTAAGCTAGCAAGTCAGCATTTGATAGTTCACACTTACAGCATTGTGTATCTGAACATGTTATTACTTCTGTGTGGAGAACACTGTGCCATCCAAATTGGTGCGTTTTTTTCCCAACAACAAACCCTGGGTAACCTCTGAGATTAAGGCCCTACTAAATGAGAAGAAAAGGGTCTTCAACTCAGGGGACAAGGAGGAGCAGCGCAGAGTTCAGAGGGAGCTCCGTTATAAAATCAGGAAGGGGAAGGATTCCTACAGGAGGAAACTGGAGAAGAGGCTGGAGCAAAACAACACCAGGGACGTCTGGAGAGGACTGCAGAACATCGCGGGTCACAGTAATGGAGTGGGGAGAGACCAAACCAGCGGGGACAAGGACTGGGCAGATGAACTAAATCTATTCTTTAACAGATTTCATTCTCCCTTGCCTCCCTCTCTCACCCCCACTACCACCTCTTTACACCTCCTCCAGCCAGCCGCCCTCCTCCCCCCTCTCCTCGACCTGCTACCCTCAACATCTGATGCCCACCAGCCCACTCCCCCCCCTT
>CAAKHB010002770.1:0-10574 GCA_901007665.1 Aeoliscus strigatus
AGGGGGGGGGGGGGGGGGGGGGGGGGGGGGGGTGGCGTTGAATACATGTATAACAGGGATGCTTTTATTCAATGAGACAAATCTGTTAAGTGCTGTTTCTTTAAAACTGAGATGTCCTGAAAGCCCAAAGTCCCCGGCCGTAATCCCAGAACAATGCAGTAACATGTGTGCTTGAATACTAGGTCAGCCAGTGTATGATAGAAAATCAGATCCTGAGGGAAGTCCTAGTCCTAGATAGATAGATAGATAGATAGGAACATTGGAGCAGGACATTGTACAACAATCTGTCACTGAAGCTGCTCCTGTGTACTAAAACCACATCCAGGTGATAGATGATGTGAACAGAAGGACTTGTTACTGAACCGTCTTCAAATTCCAGATCTACCAAGTGGACAAGGGGATAAGACTGGCACAATGCTCTCCGATGGAGCCATCTATAGCAGTATTGATTTCACCACCAAAGCCAACTACAACAGCCCTGGCCAAACATCCCAGGCGACTCCTTATGCCACCACCCAGATTCTCCACTCCAGCAGCATCCACGAGCTGGCTGTGGACCTGCCTGAAGCCCAGTGGAAGGCCTCTCTGCAGGCCAAGCAGGAGATGGCCAATCTGGGATACTCCCTGCCCGACAAAAACTCATGCAACAACAGTAAGTCGAACTGAGTCAGCGTGTGTTAAAGTAGCGAGAAGTGGACAGATGTTTTCCCTGATGTGATTCTCTCAGACAGTGAATGATGGAGTCCTCTGGTGCCCTTACGCCCACCCTGTGAGTGTAAAAACTGACGGGACCCTGATCACAAGCCACAGTTTTGCAGTTCAAACAAAGTGGCCACGTAGAATTTAAACCTTTGAAACATTTCCTACCCCACTGTGGTGGAAGTGAAGCATTTTTCTCCCAGTAGACAACATCTTGGTTCCGCTCCAAGACTGAATAAACATCTCGTGAGTGAGTCGTGCAGTTAAGCCACCCATACGTTTTCTTGTGTGAGTGCAGGGATGGTATCCCTGCTTTCATTTTAATTGTCAATCCATTCCAGCATTGTAAGCATCTAAGAAAATAATCCAAATTCTTTACTACCAATTTGATGCTGGATTTTTAGAAGCTCTCGGTATAACGAGTATTCATCGTCAGTAATCTAATACATATTTATGATCTCATTTTCCCACAGTCTACAAGAGATTAATTAAGAGTTTTCACACATTTCCCTCTAATGTGATTGAATTTTAAAAACGACTTCTCCTTAAGGAGTGTGACCACACACGATTATGCGACTATCTCTTCTGAAGGGAATAATTGTATTAATATCCCATTTCGAAGAGTTAGTTCAAGTGTATTTCCATGTTTATACATACAAGTCAGTGAGTAACATCAAGTGTTTGTACACAGCTTGTATGAATCCTGGATATGTCCTGCTTGCTCAATGCTCTAACTGCATGTTTGCATGTGCTTGTGCTAACTGCCACCTGATTCCACTGTGATTTTTGCCCTCTTAACCTCCACTATAGCCCTCCTTTTCATTCCTGACTACCGATTGACCGACGGATTGTCTAGTAGAATACCGCACAACCAGTCACAGGATTTCAGCACCACCAGCTCTCACAACAGCTCAGAGCGAAGCGGCAGTCTCTCAGGTTGGTTTCTACAGCAGAGAATTTCATGAAACAGGCTGGGACATCCTCTGGGGCTCTGCCGCTTGACGTAATGATTGACTGCTTTTATAATTGCTTTATTGATCTGTTGTTTGCATGTACAGACCTGATATCCAAGGCATTTTTTTTCCCCCAAACTCTGTCCCTCCCCCTCACCTAAAAATGCTTTGCTCGCTCAGCTCTCACTGCTTACAGTGCATTACGTATGGATGCATTTTCGTTAGTAAAATGAGCTTTGAGTGCAGTAGCCGATGCTGCAGGCAGCTGTTATGTAGGCGTTGTGCTGAAGAGTTTCATTTAGGGAGACCAAATAATACTATCAACTCCTGAAAGAATATGCCTGTGAGTGCTAATACATTGTGCCGTCCTCGTGAAGGCCCACCCTGTTTGAGGAATAGGGTCAGAAGGAGTCTTTCAGACAGAGTGGACCATAGACACACACACACACACACACACACACACACACACACATACACACCATTAGGGATGCTTGGCTGGGTAAAGTAGTAAAAATACCACCCTCTTCCCTTTCCCCCTAATGGTGGCCAACTACACTAAAACCCATGTTCAGAGAATTACAAAGTCATTTATAGGACACCAAGGAGGCCCCTCCACCGTCTCCACTGCTCTCTCCTCTTATTTAGTTACAAGCCAGTGCCTAACTGGTCTGTAATTCAATGCTGTGGCACACTGTGGGCTGGGGGACAGGAGAAGACGTGACCGTGCCCTCCAGGCAGATTCTTGCCAATGACACTGATGATGCTGGAATGTACTGGTATGGTTTTTTCATGAAAATTAATGGTAACACAATCATTGATGAAGACTCATGACTGGCAAGTTTGTGTATGCATGTCTGCTACACATACATACACACAATACATATACCTACATACATACAGCTTTATATGGAAGTCCAACTATAGCAATACAATCAGAAATATGTATAGAGTGTAATTCAGGCTAACCGACAAGTGGCTATATGCCATTGCCCCGTTAACAATAGATAGTCAGGTAAAAGGTGTAAATTAATCATGGTATAAAATGAGACTTTAAAGTTTAAAGTAATTGTTTTGTCAACATACCCACTGTCGTTCTGAACAACTGACACTAAATACAATGACGTATGAGCTGTCTTCACAGCTCCAACCAGATATTTGAACCAGCAATCTGAGCTTTGATCTTGGACTAAAGTAAAGGAACCATATTAAAGGGGGAAGCGCTGAAGTTACAGTGCTGTACTCTGTCTATGAGGAGATAGAAGGAATAATGAATGTCAGGTCCAGAGGAGGAGCGCAGGATCAAAAGCACCAGAAATAGAGCGGCTTTCATGACAGCCTGGATCTCACTGGGGCATGAAGGTGCTCATTAAAACCTTTCTTAGTGTCAGAGAGTAAAAGAACCTCATGTTTTCCACAGCAGTTTGTAAGCTATGAAGACCCTCAGCTTCCATCCACTTCAGGCCAACTCCTCCCTTTTGTGACTGCTTGTGCCCTTGCACTCTCTGTGGTGTCTCCCCCCATTATGTAACATGGCTGTTTTTTTTTGTTTGTTTTTTTTTTAATAGAAAACAAAATATGACACATAGCTTTCCATTATTTAGATGAGTCCTTATTTGAATTATTCTCCCACTCCTAAGTTATATGTGGCTACAGATTGTAGCGTCAGCACTGTGGCTTCCCCCTCAGTTCTGGCGTACCCAATGAAAACAAAGTAAGCACAAGGCTCTGCGGTCCTGCAGTTACAGACTGGGAGCACCCAAACCTTGGATATAAATACACAGAGTTGAATCTAAATTTAGGATGTGTTCCACTTTGAAGAGAGGTTCAGTTTTGTCAGAGGAGATGGGTTTACCGTGTAATTCATGTTGAGCTCCTAGCCACAGCCTTTCACTCTATATTTTTCATATTTGGGGTGAGCTGTGTTCCAGACCATCGTTCCTTCCTTGGACGACGCTCGTCTATAATATTGATGGCTGGTTTTGTTTGTTAGGACTATGGGTGATTGAACAATCTTGTCAACTCACCACTTATTTGGAAAAGGGAACAATCAGGAAACCCAATCACTTTGAGACTGTGGTTGCCCTGTGGTGCCGTAATCCTTCAGATTACCGTTTTGTTTTATTTTTACTTTTACTTCAGATGGTTTTCTTCCGTCACTCCTCATATGACCTTGCACAGTTTTGTTTTGTTTTTTTAAATCTAACTTTGATGACGCTTGCTTGTGTAAGCGTCTTCTGATGGTACTGATGTACTTTTGACTCCGTCAAGCCACTTTATCAGATTCCATTATCGTGCATGATGTTACAGTGCACAGGATGCCATATTGGCAGCCGTTTTGTGGCACTGGCGAACGTACTAACAGGCTTTTGGCAGCAAGGACTGACAACAGATGACAGATACAAATGTGTTTGGAGTTTCCCAAAGATGCCTTTCACTTGTCTGAGAGCTGAGAGGCACTCTCAGCAATACTATCTAGGAATATTCACATACGCATGCTATATAGACTCTTTCTATTTACTTTCACGTGTGTGAGAAGCAATAAGTTAAGAAGCTACTCCACTTATAGCACAACATTGAGATGATGTATTTGCTATTTACTGGAAATATGTTACAATAGCAAGGCAGTCTGGATTTTGGTCTTTGCACAGTGTGTTTGCTGTGTTAGCTGATGATGTACTGAATGAGAATACTTATAGTAGTAGTATAGTTTTAGAATGGTGCGATTCAATGGACCATTGCCAGCTACTGTGTGTTCATTTTACATTAACATTCATTTTATGTATCTGAATGTACATTTTACATGTACATTCACATATTATGTGAATCATACCTTGGTTGGAGTGAGGGTTTGTAGTCGTATAATGTTAATGATGTGTTGATAATTTCAAATTAAAGGTACCAAAAGATATTTTTTCTTGTTTTAATTAGTAGCTGATTAAGATAAAATAATCTTAAATAATCCCTTAGGAGTGATGCATCTGCAGCACTAAACATCTGTCAAATCATAGCACAGTATTTGAGCATTATTTGAGCTCCAAAGGTTGACTCTGAGAGTTGGTTGTTTTTTGTTTTTTTGTTTTTTCATGTAAAAAAGCTTATATAGTATTATAGCTCAGGTACTGCTGTTTGATTAGATGTGCAACAGCACTATATAATTTCTTGATTAGTACATTATTTCAGATTATTTCAGTGTTCTCCACGTCCTCCAGCTGGGAGACTCAAAGGGTTAATAATCAAACAATACGACTAGTTGATGATCTAACTCCATTAAGAGAGCTACGAGTCTCGCTCTTGGAATATGTGATAGTGTATCTATACCTACTGTATATATGGAAGACACCTGAGCTGGACGTCAAATGTATTTTTAGCAAAATGAAAAGAAAAACAAAAAAGGTTTCCTCGGCAATGAGCAAATTGTCTAAAACCTGAGGTTGACCTGAATGGCAGATTCACAAAGATAGATGGGCCAGAGGAGAATCTGATGTTAGAGGGACATGTGTGGAAATGGATGAGGTTAGTGTGTAGGTCTGTGGTGTAATAAAAGAAATGAAAGTAGTAATAGACTCTCAGTGAATTCCATTAGGAACACACCGACACTACACAAGCCATTCATTATGATGATGCCGTGAAGTGAAATATTTCATTGTGGAAGCCACTGTTTGGTGTGAAAGGGGACGTGGAGGGATGGGTGGAGCACCAAGGTCTAGTGCAACCTCTTTACTGCCATTTTCTCCTGTTTCTATGGAGACTCAAGGCTTTTCAGCCAATCAATCAATGGAAGCATGCTTTTCATCAGGCAACCTTGAGAATTTCTGCGTTAGCACCGACAGGCAGAAGCTCATTAAAAGCTTGTGATTGAAATTGTCTGTGAATTATATGAAGTTTCTCTGTAAAACACACATTTGTTGCTTGGCAAGTGCATACCAGTTATATGTGACATGTAATTGTATTTTTTTTTTATTATTATTTACAATCTATTCCGCTGAATTTTTCATAAATACATGCCGGCTTTTTCTTTTAGGTGGAAAAGGAGGAAAGAAGAAAAAGGCCAAGGCCGGCTCCAAACCCACTAAAGCCAATGGGTCCAACTGGGCCAATGTTCCCTTGCCCCCGCCCCCCATTCACCCTCTTCCTGGCACCGAAATGGACCATTATTCCAATGAGCACCATGATGGAGGAGGGTATGTCTGCTAATGTGTTTTTGTTTTTTGTGTTTTTTTGTTCATGTTCTCAGTATGTGTGAGACATGATGATTTTCATTATCAGTTTATTCTCCACTTATTTTATTAGTTCATATTTTGTCTCTAAATATCTGGAACAGCAAAAATCTCTGCAGATCTTTTCACATTTATTATAGGATTCCTGCATACTTCATTATTGTTATAGTTCCTCCTTTGTCTTTCTTCTATTTTCCTATATTTAGGCTGTATGTATTACATCTGTCCTGTTTTGCTGACGACATCTGTCGTTATTTGTCTGACCGTATCGATATTTAGATTTTGTTTTGTTTGTTTGTTTGTTTTTTCCAGACATGTCTGAGTCACACAGCCACTCCTATTATGAGATGCCTTCTTTTGTTGGCTCAAACATGTATTTGAAATAAGTCTATGACTGTAAACCTCACCATATATTCTTTACTGTGGAAGCTGGCCAGTGTGTGGGAAAGAAATGTCTCTTTAAATGTCTGAAAATACTCAGATGTACATTACATAAATAGTCATTTATACATTTACACCTTAAATGTGTGGGTTTGTCATCCAACAAGGCTGAAAATCTAGTTTCCTGTTTTCAAAGTGCACATAAAAAAATGCCTTTGCCTTGGTCACAATGAATCAATGAATCGATTTGATTCTTGAAAACTCGAACAGAGCACAAAACACAGTGATTATACCTCTTGTTGTATTTCCTTCTTCTTCCTTCCTCGGCAACATAGAATCAAGCGGCTTGCTGCTGGGTGGGGGTGGGGGGCAACAAGTTGGTGCTTGCCAGTGTGAGGGGGACTACACGTTGGTGTGTGTGTGTGTGTGTGTGTGTGTGTGCAATAACTGGGTACTGCTCTGTTTTTGCTCCAGCTAATTACTGTACCACTGTACAGCTGGAGAAAAGTGAAGGATCAATTTGTGTGCAGCCTCCACAGGCAGATGATACTCACATACTCACTCACACAGGCGCGTGTACAAAAACTTGTGTACAGATGGCTGCAGATCAAACTATCTGCTGATCCTCTCTTCAATCTATGGGCTCACATCATGACTAGAAAACAAATGAGGAGAAAAGTGTCTCCTGCTGCTACTAACACAGATGGTTTCAGTTGAGTCTAAGTGCTGAATTCCACAGTGGGGAAAAAAAATCATAATTGCATTGTTTCGTAAAGAGAAAAGAAAGACAGCCAGTGGCAGATTACACCAGCAGAGTAATATCCCCAAAATGAGCCTGAGGATATTTCGTTTATTTCTCCTAAAGTGGAAATATGTTCCCAGTTGGTGCTCACATAACCCAAACAAGTAAGACGGAACGGTACAAAACTTAGAAACACCAGTGAAGTGTTCATTCTCCTGGGTATGTAATGATACTGAAATGGAGTCTGTCATGACACAGAACTAGGATGGCTGGGCCAGCTTCAGAAGAAGTGCACGGACTTTGAGCACGTACCCCAGTGAAGCTCCAGTAAAGCAAATATTAACAGTAATTGTCTACTTTTACAGCTTGACCATAAATGAGTTAAAGGCAGAGCTAAAAATTAATTATGTGTTGCGGCATTAAAACGGGGGTTACAACTAAAGTCCTCTTCCAAAGAGCTTTTTAAAGAACACGTTTGATTGTTCAAGTCTTCCATGTGATGAGTAGTGTAGTACAGAGGTTCACCTCTGTTTTTGGGACCCAACCAGAGATGTGTTTGTACCTAATAAGTCGCCACCTGGCTGCGGGGGCTCATACTGCAGGGACTGTTGCCCTTTGGATTTCATTTACATGAAACACATGCACTGGTGCTCAGTCCTGTGGAGGCACAGAGGCTCACTGAGGCGATAGCTCTTTGCTATGCCCTCCGACTCCCATTTCCAATCTGAGAGAGTCATCTGCTTTAATAGGCTGTTGGACAAATGAAGAGTCCTCGCGCCCTGTAAATCTGGAGCTCCTCTTAATGGCAGCAGATTAAAACAGTTATGTCCTCCGAAGTGTGCACTGACAAATTTCTTTAATGAACAGTTTTATGGCTTGTATTACTGCAGCATGTATAAGCACATATATGCAGAAGTGAGGCCTAGTTATCTCTGTCAAGTAACTAATTCCTATGAAAGTTGGACAAGGTCGCAGCTGCAGACGTGGACAATTCTTCTTTGCTGTCTCTGCGTGTTGTAGCATTTCAGAAATCAACACTTTGTCACTTGTTGCTTTACAATACTGTGGATTGTTTATTGTTCAAGATTGAAGATTTTAAAAAAGCGTCTCTTCTTCCGTCAGGTACGACAGCGATGGCTGGGGCCCACCTATGCCTGTGCAGACCTATCTGCACCAGGGCATGGAGGACGAGCTGGAGGAAGAGGAGGAACGGGTACCCACCCCACCCGTCCGGGGCGTAGCCTCCTCCCCAGCCGCGGTGTCCTTTGGACAGCAGTCCACCGCCACCCTGACCCCCTCCCCTCGGGACGAGATGCAGCCCATACTTCAGGCCCATTTGGATGAGCTGACCAGAGCGTACCAGCTGGACATGGCAAAGCAGACATGGTAACTGTCGTTTGAAGGGCTGTAAATATAAACGTGGCCTTGATGGATTGGTGTAGTTGATAGTAAATGTATTGTCATTTGAGGGTTGCTTACTGTGCTATGTGTTCCTGTGTACTGCTGTGCAGATGTACTTTGTGCAGCACTGATAAACCCATTCATCATTTCAATTTAATGGGCCCATGCTACCACTTAGGCGACGAGTGTATTTTTTTTTTTTTTTTTAAACACAATTTCTTACCCATGGTTGTTTACTATCCTCACACAAACAACACCTTCTATTGTTGTGCTCATGCAAGTCAGATGAAGGCCATGCTTCATCCTGTCAGTAACGCACAGAGAATGAGGGAATTACGTTCATTCATAATAGTAAAGTGTGTGAGTGAGAGAGTGAGTGTGTGTGTGTGGGTGGGGGGTAGTGGGGGTGGGGGGCAAAAAATGCTTTTTCAGGAAGGAGATGTCATGTTTCCCAGTAATGACTATGTTGGTTAGAGAGCTTTTTCCTGACAACACCAGAGGGCCAGTAATTACAACCAATTCCCACTGCAAAGCGTGTCAAAGGCACTGCACTCCTCAAACAAACACGACCGTCAGCGTGGTGGGCTGCCAGTGAGGTGACAGCCATGTGTCGACAGGCCTGAAACGCATGCTTTTGTACCATCCACAGCAGTAATTAGCGGGTTGTTGTGTTTGCATGCAGGCAACAGGAATGGAACGTAGGAATGGAACTGTCCGATTTTATTCAGCGCTGCAGACGATAGCGGTCTCTAAAATCAGCTCTGCTAGTCCACACACATTGTCCTTTCTTTGTCTTCCCGTGGCAAAGTGTCAAATATTTGCATGTACGCCGTGTGCGTGGATACCAGCAGAGTCATCTGTTTCCTCTCCCCAGGCACATGCAGGGAGGTTCTCTCCCTCCCCAGGCTCCAGCTCCTCCGGTGGGCTACGTGTCAAGCACAATGGTTTCTGACCTGGAGACTGACCTCCCGGACGAGGAGGACGACGAAGAGGAGGAGGATGAAGGCTATGGAGCCAGGCATCCCCGCGGCATTGAGCACACTCCAGGGTCTAGCATGGACAACCTGGACAGCTCTTTAACAGGTGAGTTACACAACAAGACAACAAAAACAACAACAATTACATATATTACGACTTTTTTATCACATAATGAGTAAAATTAATTTCCCTCCAGTTTTACCTTATTCAACAGAAAATGGACAGTTGTCCCTTGCAACGTTCTTCATGAGTCTGCGTGTTCTGTTTTGTGTGAACATGCTTACTGAGTGTCCCTCGATCAAACTTTTAAGCACCACTGGCAGCTTCTAGTGAATTATAATTATCACCCCCCCACACACACAAAAAAAGATAAGAAAGTCCATGAATTTTAAACAGGACAGTGAGAGGGAAATTAGGAAAAGGGTGAAGCGAGGGGAGCAGGGAGGGGAGACTGTGATTTAAGTCGCACACGACACAGGAGCCAGCACCACCCATATCTTCCTGAGGAGATTTGAAATAAATTCACGTGCAGCATATTCCATTCCAGACGAGAGGTACCATTTCCATTTTTACAACTCGCTGAGAACTTTTACGGCCATCTGTCAGGGGGACAAATGAAGGACATGACATGGCAGAGGCAGAGCTGGTCGGCGGACTGCTCATCTCATACTGACCGGGCGGAGGCTGCTTCGGCCGCAGTGTCCGCTCCACCTCTGTGAGCCGCTGGCTGAAACTGAGAGGGAATGAATGGCATGTGCCATGCAGGCAAATTGTGAAACAAAGTGCTTGTGTGGTATGAAGCCATGACATTTTATATATACATATAGAAAAATGTTGAATGAGCTGAGCCAAATGAGAGAAAGCAAGAGAATCGAGGGATTGACAGCCCTGCCCGTTTGTCCAGTCTGCCAGGAACAGCCGTAAAGAGTAGTTTTCCGGGGATGATGGAGCAGCGGTTTGGGTTTTGCTGACATATGCTGGTGCTGATGTATTTAGAGGAATATAAAGCAGCAACTGGGTCCTAATCTGCTGCATTTCTCCTCCGCTGTATTACTGTGGAGACAGCACTATTTCTTCTTATCTCTCTGCAGGTCTTCCTCACACCCCATCGTTTGACATCCTAGCTGCAGGGTTAGCGCAAACATAGGGGAAATCGCTGAGATTTATTGTGGCCACCGTTTTGAGGGGAAAGCAAAGGGGGTG
>CAAKHB010002770.1:10594-20757 GCA_901007665.1 Aeoliscus strigatus
GGGGAAAGGGGGGGGGGGGGGGGGGGGGGGGGTTGTTAAGGGAGGGATTCTTGTCAAGCCTCAGTTGATAGATTTTTCATTGTTTTAATGATATGGAAATCGGTCTGTTTTCATAATGTTACACCAAAGACCAGTAAATCAAATATTTTTTACTCCAGGAAAAAGTCATTGTCCTCCACGGGGCAATTTTTCACCAGCAGATAGTCTGCGCGGGCTCTCCAATGCATTATTCTGTTCAGTGAGACGATACAACACATTTTCGGAAGATTAATGTTAATCGTCATGCTGCGAGTATTGCAGGAACTAGGTCTCGCTCGGGCCAGAGAGTCGACACAAACACATCGGCATCGCCTGCTTCTGTGTGTGTAAAGCAGCCAGTGAAGGTCACGTAAAGCTGAGATGTGTTCGCAGGTCGTTCCGCCTACGGTGAGCTGAGGTTTCCCTTAAAGCCTTGCCAGGTTTGGTGCGGAGCAGGGTGGAGTCCTCCTGGTGGCGGGTAGAGACTCCTGCCCGTCCGAGCAAATCGTTCTCTGGGTTGGCAACTTTCAGATGAGGGTTTCCACCGGTAAGAGTCAGTTTTGGTGGCACGAGGGATGTGGGTTGGGGCTGGCCTGCGTCAGTCTGTTGGTGGACCGCTGGAGGTGTTCCACCATTTATCAGGCACGTAGTTTGAATCAAATTCTGTAGCGACCAAAAAAATCAGATTTGTAGGTCAGACGGAAAACGGTATTGCGGTATTATTATTATTTTTTTTTTTTTTATCAAATTATGTTACAGTGATCACAGTTTGATTGGACTGTAATTTCTGAGAATAGACGTGCTCCAGAGGTTCCGCGGCTGAAAGTGGCAGTTAGTCCAACTGAAAAGTCATTCTGTGATGTGATTTGCTGAGGCAGTGTTTCTTGGCGGAGCTGGAGGAGTTGAAAGCATCAGTGCTTTGGCTGGCACTGGCTCTACTTCATTATCTGCTCTATTCTTTGTGGGAGGATTGGACCCTGTGGAATTGCTGTCTTTCTTTTTTAGAGGAAAAACTCTGAACAGAATTTCAAAGAAAATAGCTGGGTAAGACGGAGGGCCTGAAGTAGTTAGTGCCTGGCGTACTTTTCTTTTGGTGCTATGAAAAGGGGACGTGTTCGGGGGGGCTCTACTTTATGCAAGCTTACATTTTTATAGAAGTTTTCATTAATCTGAGAGTTTTCCCACTGAAGAAGTGAAAAGCTGTTGCAACTTCAGCTCTGGTAGGTGTCATTCCGTGAAGTTGCATACGGTGACTGAGTAATCACCACTTTGACACATGAAGATGAAGAGATTCACAGATGGGAAAGTTTGAAAACTCTTTGAAGGGGATTTCCCAGTGCATCCAGATAAATAAATCACAATGTTTCATAATGTATTACTAAGAGAAGTACCGTCTGGGAGAGACATCTCACTGTGCTTTACACACCGTATGTCATTTTCACCGGTCTCCGTCAGGCTGCAGCAGGAGTTCATCACCTTTTGGAATTATACTGACCGTTAATAAATCCTTCTGCTAATTTTGTCCTCATCCCTCTGTTGTACAACCTTTACCTTCCCACCGCCGTGTTCTCTACAGCGCCAGTCTGTTCAGTCACATCGCCCTTGTGTTCCGTGTGAGCTGAGGACTTGGGTCCGTGCCACTTTCGCAAAGTCTGCCAAGGCAGTCCCACAGAAAGTTGTCACATTAACCGACTGTTCTCCAGCTTGCCAAAGTAGCGTATTTTCATTGGCGGCCTGATACATTCATATGTAACACGCTGCTCCAAAGTAATAAGTTAAAGCACATATATTGTCGATGAATATAATTTGTCCCACATTTTCTTGCTAATATTTCATCATTTTCTGGGCAGCGCCTTTCCCACAGTGGTGGCTGCACCGTTTTGAAAAAAAAAGCAATAAAAGCATGTGAATCACAGCAGGTGTTTGATTCAATAACCTGTTTTATGAGATGGTTTATCTGCGACACCTAACGTAGTTCTCGAGCTGACGGCTCGCCGCAGGTGTGCTCATTGTTCTTAATCAAAAGAAGAAAAGCAGCTTGATGTCAGCCCACTGCTCTGCTTTGGTTGGGCTCCTTCCACCTTTGCAATATGCAGATGTTTTGTGTTTCTAACAAATGGGGAAGGCAAGGCCAGACCTAGTGCTGCGTCCATCACAAATGACTCGTTCAATGGTGTGGATCTCTGAACGAAAGGAACTGAATCATCATCGTGTGAAAATGGAAGTGAGTGTATCGGAACGCAAACAGATAAATGTAGTAAAATGACAAAGCAACACATGATTGAAAACACAGTTCCAGTGGATAGTAGGACATGAAATAAAGGGTGTCGTTTCACTGCGAGGGAACAGTGTGTGTTCACGGAATAAACACACACACACACACACACACACTCACAGTGAATGGGAGCCCTGAGCCGATTAAACTGAGTGTATCAGAAGAAAAAAATGGAACAACTAGGTAAAACCATGAAGGTACTGAACTGTGAACGTGACGTTGGATGTATGTAAAATGCACTCCCACACCTTGTGGTGTTTCATAGGGTCCATGGTGAATGGGTGGGGCTCAGCCTCGGAGGATGAGCGTAATTTCTCCAGCCACAGGTCCAGTTTGGGCAGCTCGTCTGACGGCTCCATCTTTACCCACTGCAGCTTCGCCCAGGCTCTGGTGGCGGCTGCAGACAGGGCAGGCTACCGCCTGGAGGGCACTAGCCTCAGCAAAAGAGGTTTGTCTGGGGAGACTAGCCGCTGACTGCTGGGTCATTCCACCAGTGGCAGATGATTTGCTCCTTTCCGCTCTGATTGTTCCTCCTCTCATCTGCTGCCCGGTGTTTGGCCTCATAACGATGGCTTCTGATTTCCTCTCTGCTGCTTGTGGATGCAATGCCCAGGTTGTGCATGGCTCCTGTTGTTTGTGGCTGAGAATCATCTCCAGCTGGGCTTCTCTGTCAGTCACCTTTCCACTTCTGCTTTCTTGAGGAATAATCGGGTGAAGCTGTTTCTTCAAACTTTCACAGACTTCACTGGACAGCTGTCGGGAAAAAAACCCTTTGGATTCTAAGACTGGCCGACGTCGCCTCGTGACTGCCTCAGCTCCTCTCCTCTTCATGTTGATATCTTTGTTAACCAGCTGGTGTGTTCCCTCCTGCAGGTAAAGGATTGTCCCACAGGCCCCGGCCCAGCAGTCCGTTCTCAACAGATGGCAGCACAGTCGGCACACACAGCCTGGGCCACCAGAGGGCCACCAGGCCCACACGCAAACCCCGAAGCCAGGGCACGGCGCCCCACCGGAGAGAAGCTGGTGCAGATGGTGAGGCTTTGACTGTGGACAAATTTAAAATAGCTCACCTAGACTAGTAGTGTTAGACTCTTTTTACAAGCCATCCTAGACTTTATAAGTCAATTATTTCTGGTGTCACAGACCTACCTCCTCCCCCTGAGCCTCCTCCCTGCCAGGGGCAGGGCCGTATCCAAGCGGCCCGCAGTATAGGCAGCATGGCACCCCCTGCAGATCGGAAGGCTTCATCTCTGGAGCGCCCGCCTATGTCAGGACCACTGACCGGGCAGGAGGATATGAGGAGCTCTATTGACAGACAGGCACGCACTTCTCTGGAACATCATCGCCAGGCTCAAGACAGGCTGGGCTCCATGGACCGGGCTGATGATGGACGCAGGGGGCACAAAAATGGTACGTTAGATAACCAACTGTATAACCGTTCTAGTTGCAATGCTCTGACATGAAAAAGAACGCTGAGTGACAAGAGAGTACACCACAGGACAATACCACAGTGGAACGTAGTCCTGAGTATAGTGCAGGCAGATGGACGAAGGCGTTGAAACAGACGAGTCAGGTAACAGCATCGCTACAAATACGTGAATAAGGAATGCACTTCATATCCTACAAAATAATTTGACCTGTTCACTCCTTCATGTACAACAAATCTGAATGCAGTATTTTCACTTCACATATTTAGTATTCATTGTGTTAAAATCACAACCAAACAAGGCGGGCAGAGGAATTTTACTGCTGCGGCAGCTTGTCTCTTCTGAGGCTTTCATCCTGCATTCAGACGGAGAGCTCATGAACAGATTGCACTGTCTGCCACTTGCTATGGCTTCCAGATGCCCCCCCAAGTCCTCCCTCAGCCTCCCTAATGCCCCCGTAACGGTTGCCAGTGTTGGCACAGTGCTCCGAGAAAGGCATCAGGCCCCGGCAAATGAAATGCGCTCTAACGACGGTGGCTGTCTTCTCTTCAGCACAAACAGCGGTCATCCTCGTGTGTGTGTGTGTGTGTGTGTGTGTGTGTGTGTGTGTGTGTGCACGCATGCATGTGTCATGATTAGAGACGTCCATCCCTACCTAGACTTTGCACGCAGACAGACGTCGATAGGTGAATTCCCGTATGTTCCAGAGTTGGGACTGGTTGCGAGTAGAACCCACTGAGGGTGGGGCAGACTCCATTACCGTCATTAGCGGAGCAGTGGGGAGCAGTTTGATGAGGTTTCATGCGACGGCACACTGCTGAGGGTCAATATTATGCTAGCCTGCAGCAGGGGGTGCCACAGCAGCTAGTCGGCCCTCTGTAGCTGCAGCCCCACGTGTGAGGCTGAGCGCCGGCTCTGCAGCACGTCCTGGCATCGCCTGCTGGCACATGCGCTTTGCAGATGTCAGGAAAATAGGAGGGTTTACAAAGTGCTCTTTGTCTACTTGCATCAGATGATAGATGCGTTCTGCTGCAACAATGAAACATTTCCTTTGTGTCCCCGTGTGTGTTTCCAGAGGAAGGATGCGTGCCGTACAGCAAACCCTCCTTCCCCTCACCTGGTGGCCACAGCTCCTCCGGCACGAGCTCCTCTAAGGGCTCGACAGGGCCACGTAAGACAGAAGGTCCACGGCAGCCGCAGCAGTGGACGGCCACAGAACATGCTGAATTCTTGGGGACCAACGGGCAAGGACAGTACTCTGGAGAGTTATGTACGTAGTATCACCTGTCAGTGGCATTCAGTGATGTTAGTGCTTGTTCCACTGGGCTCTGGAGGTTTGAGCAAAACATTAGATTTTACAAATTATAATTCTTATTCACATGATTTCAATCATCTTCACAGATTTTAATTCCTGGTAAAAATATTCATCTAATTCTGTTTACCTGACTGACTGATTCATGAAATGACTGAATGTATCAGCTACGTACTGTGTTCCATCGTCCCTCAGTGGTATCATCAGGACATCAGTACATTAAAATCTGTTCTTCTATGCAGGTGTGTAAGATTTGACCAGATCCAAAACGTACATTCTGTGATGCACCCAGGAATTAAACCAAGCCCAAATTACATCTTTTACACATCGTCCAGACCTGGTTGCCAAATACTATAGAGATTTGTGGGTCTTTTGTGGCATAGCAACGTTTTTCAAGTGCCAAGTAACACACGAGGTCTCTGCTCCAGAAATTCAAAGTTGGAGGAACCCTTCCAGCAGCGTCCTATTATATTTATATTACATATATTTTTACTGCACCGACTACAACAGCCCCAGAGGCATTGAGCCATGAGATTCTATGTGGACCGCAGACCTGTCAGGAAAGAATTTGATAACTGATTTCTCACAATCAAACACGTGATGTGGTAGCTGGAGCTGCTCCGCCGCAGCAGGCGTGACGAACCTAATGGAAACGTCATTATTCCGTCTTTACGTGTGCTTTGACCCCCCCTCGCCCCCCCCCAATGACTTGCATCTGAACTCCTTGCAGAGTGATCGTCCTGGGACGTAAACTGGAGAGAAGCGTTCCGGCCTTTGAAAGAATGACGCCCTCCCCGTGTTTGGGTTCTTGAACTTTGTCCCGTGTGTTGGAAAGAGTGCCGCTGCCCCGGCGCCACTGGGAAGAAAGCAGTGTCACAGGACTGTAAATGTGATGTATAGACGCAGACATACTGTACATCTCACTATGTTTTTGTCCTCAAAAAATATTTTCCACCTCCTACCTTACTGTAATTTTCTTTTTGTTAGAAAAAGGCAAGTAAAACAAGAAAAAAGAACACATCTATATGAGATCCGATTTTGTGGCAACTGCCCTTTGGGGGCAGAGGGGCCGTTCGTTTCCTGTAAATATATTCTTTAACTTGCTGTTGCATTGCTATGCAAGCCTGATTCTGTTTGAGCTTTTGATTTCATTCTACATGAACTGTTGGTTTAATCCGGTTATTTGTACTATATGTGAATTGTGTGGCTGTTGTGCCATAAATTAATTGTTTTATAATCCATCGTTTGTTAATAGGTACCATTAATTATTACCATTATTATTATTGTTAATTATTGTTTTTTTGCACTGCAAATTTTGGTGATAAGCACAAAGACATAGCTCCTGCTGACATGAAGAACCGCAAGAATATGTGAAGAGGAGTGTCTGTTCTGTAAAGTAAAGAGAAGAAGATTATATGCTAATGTACAGAGAGATATTAAAGAGTACGGCTTTGCTTGCAGACAGCAACAAATAAGGCACCTGTTCGAAGTAGAGACGAACTCGGTGGCAGACACGAGGCTCCTGAGGGTCTGAGAGGCAGTAGAGAGCTGTCTGATAATAGTCTGGTATGTGCTGTCTGAAACCGGCTGAGGGAGTGTATGGTTTTTATTCTTTTGTATACAAGGGGCCTCCAAGCATTTGAATTAGCGTTTTTATCATTTACTGCCGAAATAATACAGAACAGTCAAAGTGGGAAGTCTGTGATACCTGTCTACACGTCGCAGCGACAGCACTTACAGGTTTAGGGTTCTTCTTCAGCCTTAAAGGGGAAGCAGGCGTCACAAAAAGTCTATTCCTGCGGTTTGAAGCAAGGCGGCCGCTTCCAAACCTACCTAAAATAGCAGTGGAGCAACATCATGAGTTTACAACGCCCGCGTTTGAATCTTTGTTTTCATCCATTATTCATAATGTTTTGCTTTTGGGAGCACTTACTGTCTGTCTGTCGACCTCTTCCGTTGGCGCTGTAGTTACCTCCAAGAACACACGTCCTCCCGTTCAGTCCAGCTGCAGTCTTGTGTAAATAACTGGGAGTCGCTGTTTGATCGTGAACAGTGTCAACGGAGACAAGCCTTGTACATGAACTAGCAGGTCGCACTGCCTCAGCGTCTACAGCAGTGGAACAAACCACTTTCTACCCGCCGGACCGCCACAACACACACTCAACATCTGCCACCTGGGACGCTCAGACGCTGTTTTACTGGTTGTCCCTTTTTTAACAAAAGAGCTTGTTTCTTTTTATGCCTTTTATGGACTCCAAGAACGCTGCTTACGATGTTTTCAATACTGTTCAGGACTTTTGTGGTTCGATGACTGTTTGTTTTGTCTTTTTTCGTACCGCTAACGTCGAAGGGGGTGGAAACAAAAGGCCGTCACATGCTGTTGTACTGTCGTCATCATGTATCCTTCACCCAGTGGCCAGTGTTCTGGAAATGAGGTGCAAAGAGTATCTCAGGTTATTTTACATTCTGGTGGTGTTTATGTGTGTGTGTATATATTAGTGTATATATCCATACGCATCTCCACTCGACCTGTCTTGACATTCCGTTTTTAATGGCAAAAATATCCCTCTCATGTCAAATTCCGTCATCCTTTTTTTTTTTTTTTGTTGTCCAGCTGTGGCTTTGGATTCAGATTATTAATGTGCTGGTTCATCCACCTTAAGTCAAGATGTCAGTAAAAGAACGTACCAAATTTCTAACGTCAAATGCATTTTTGTGTCCCTTTAACGCCCATTGTTTTCTTTTGAATCACAGTGTCGTTTTTGTATTTATTAAAATGATAATAAAAATATATTGTGAAATATGCATACAGATTCGTGGAATATAAAATGTGTGTGTGTTTTTGTTTTGTTTTTTTTTGTTGGTTTTTAACGTTCCTAATAAAAATGTGCTGTCGGAGGCGAACAGCGAGGCCGTGAGGAGGTGATCAGGTCGGGGTCAGTTGTCATCTGAGTCAGACTCTTGTCCTGCATGTTCACCGCTCCTCTCATGTCGCTCATACACAAGGAGCAGAACTTCCTGCTTGTCATCTTCTCTCTTTTGTTCCTTTTTCTCAGCATCGGTGCTTCTTTATAGCCTGTCTATGTGTTGCCTTTTTGCTATAAAAGATGATTTAAAAAAGACAAAAAGAAGAAGTTGTTGGGGGTGGAGATCTTTCCGTACAGTGAGGTGACACCCTCATCCATGTCATTTCTGCGCAACTGTACTTTTTGTTTTTTCTTTCCGTTTTCTGTAAAACACCTTCTGTATTCACTTGCATGTCCCGAAAAAGAGAGTGGATCGAGAAAATAAACTTTTGCAGACTCATTTCCATGTCCTGTAAAATAAATCCATGTTCTTTTGTTTCCTTGTACCTGGATCAATATCGAATAAAATATTTTTGAAAAATGAAAAGGCCTCAGATGGGTCGTCACTGCTGCCGTGGACACGGGCGGTTTGTCAGCGGAGGATGATCGTTGCACTGCGGGGAGGGTTTGTCTCAGGGCTCGGGAGCACTCCACTTGTATGAAACTCTATAAAAATAGATAAAGATAGATGGAGATGGAATAAGCAGGAAAGACTTTCAAGCATCTGTTTGGAGAAACACTCTCCATCTGAATAAGCTGAAGAAATACAAATTGATTTGAGTTCTTGTCTTTATCAGTACCCTATCTGAACCCTTTGACATCACTGGATCCATCTGAAGAGCTGCGGCAACGACGCGTCTCCAGCGTGTACATCCTTTTATTGTCGACAGGAAATCAGTTGTCTCCCTTTTGTATGTTTTGTGTGTTTGTGTGCGTCTGGTATTGCCGTGTGTATTTGGTTGTGTGTGTGTGTGGGCGCTGGGACGGTGAATGTGTTGTCAAACACGTGCAGCAAACTGCACAATGTTTTCTCTTCATGCACGTTTCAGCAGTGTGAGCTCCGAGTCTCACTGATGATAAGACTGAATCCAGATGTTAATCCAGGCTCATCGACTGACTTAAAGTAAATTAGAAATTGACATAATGTTAAGAAATACAAAGCCTGATATGCGATGCCTGGAAGATATATTTTGTAGTTTTTTTTGACACGATGGCTTGGAAAATGAAACACGCCCCCTCTGGTATATTGATTGTGTTTGACTCAGCAGTAACATGTCAATAATTAAGTGTTGTTGGTGTGTGCGTTTGGGGGAGAAACATCAGACTCAGCTGAGCTTTTCATGTTTCACCTTTCCCCACCTGACGTGAGGGGACCATCAGCTTCAAACTTAAATCCAATCCCGCTGAATAAATGAGAGGCAGTTCACTGTCGAGCTCTCTCACTCCCATGTGACACAAACGAGGCAAATTAAATCTGATGTCAGAGTCCTGCAACGTATCGGCATAATAACAAGAAACAATCTGTTCTTTTCTTCCGTCACAAACCAGCTCTCTGTCGAGTGTATTTACCTCACAGAATCAACATCAACATGCCCACATATACCGTCGCATCCAAACTGTCTGAGTCTTCCAGCAGAATGTGGTGAACTGTCAATTGTCAGTCTGCTGTGGTAGACGTGATCCTGTCAGCCTCAAGTGTTGGTGACACACACATTCCCAGCAACTGATGTTTATTTTTGATTCAATTCAACACTGTTGTAGCTCGTAGGATCAGACACTCTTGGTGCTCAGGCTGTCTCTCACTGGAACTGCTTTATTCAAAGGAACAACGCTGTGTTTTGTCCACTGTGCTCCCATGTCTAACAACGACCCTTCCATCATTAAAGACGGCAAACAAGGAAACCAAAGTTGTAGGATCGTAACCTGGATTTGAAGGTAGCGCACACATTCAGGACCTGAGAGGTTTGTTTGATTGTACAAATCCACTGACGACTGGACTCGTTAGACGTTATTCACACAGACCTTTGAGCAGATAATTCAGCCCCTCATTGGATTTCACTCTCCAGCCGAAACTGACTGCTCATGGCGTCAGAAACCTAAAAGAACGGATTAAAATCTTGTCCTCATTTAACCGGGGAACATTTGCATGCAGCTTCTCATTGACTTAATGCAGTTAAAGGTTTATTGAACCGTCCTCGTTGTGACATCGCTGCTTTTATTTGTGTGTCATCAGCGTACATGCGGTATGAGGCCATAAAAGTCTGAATAATTACAGCTAATGGGGG
>CAAKHB010002770.1:20923-40504 GCA_901007665.1 Aeoliscus strigatus
GCTATTTGCCAACAAAGCAACTTTCATTCCCCGTCCATCTTTCATTTCCAGCTGGTTACCGACCGGTGTCATCTCACCTCACTCTGCCACAATGTGCAGTATTTGCAGCGGTGCACCTGTGCCTCTGCATAGTCTCAGGAGGAGTGCCCTGTGTAATTGTTGCATCCGACGTTGCAGGAGATGGTCTGTGGAGGGAGTGAAAACTGGTCGGTGGAACAGCTTTGCTCAGCAAATATAAATGGTATTTACATACAAGTTATTCGTGTGCGGTTGTGAGCGTGCATTTGTGTGCACTATGAGGTCGTGTTTACACTGGGAGAGTGAAAGCCTGCTGAGTACGTGATCGCATATATCTGGTGTGTGCGTGTGTGTGTGTACATGTGTTGATGAAAGGAAACATTTAGTGCTCATGCTGCAGGATTTTTTTTTTCCCCGTCTCCTGATTTCCTCCTCCTCTTTGTCTCCGGACTGGTGACAATGAGAGGAGGTGAGAGGCCAGCGGTACCAGTGCAACACCATTCATCACACATGTCAAACAGCAGACCAGCTGCTGGGGACAAGCAGCAAAAATTAGCATTTCATCCGTCTCTCTCCCTCTCTCTGTGTGTGTGTTTCAGCTTTTATCGCTTAATATATTTCCGTCATAACTCCACATTTGATGAATGACTCCTGAAGACACAATTTTCCACGTGTTTGGATGAAAACACAGAGTTATTGACCAGAACGTTTTATCTATTGAGTTTTATGTCAGAAAACAGACCGGCCGGACTTGTTCACCAGACCGACTGTCTGGAGGAGCAGTGGCCGTGTCTTTGTCTGATACTGAACACGTTATGTCGCGTTAGTGAGAGTGAAGTAAATAGTTGATTATTCAAAAGTCAATGTCGTCTCAGCTCATTTATATATCTGCCCGTCTAAATCATGGAATAGAAGAAACATGTCCTTCATACGTTTCAACCAAAGGTCGAAAAACTGGAAGATTAAAAAAAAAGAAAAAAAACTGACTCGTCAGATTAAAGGATACTGCCATGGAGGATGTAATCCACTGGGATGAGGGTGTGTGTGTGTAGGGAGGGGTGGGTATGTTCAGCTCTGTAGAGGAATGGGTGACGGATGGAGCGATGAAAGGCTGGAGTCTGCACAGGTGTGGTTGTCATGTCATTCACAGTGTTAGAGTGTATACATGCAGGAAACGTTACTCGGTGACTTTCAAAGTAATGTCACAAGTCACATTTCATGACTTTACTAGACATGTTTTTTCAAATGCTGAGACGTGTCGGCAGCGGCAACTCTGACGACCGTCAAGCTGCTCTAGTCGTGAATAATTCCATCACTGACTGTAAATTAATCCAGTAATGTAGCTGATTAACAATTATATTTATTTTGTAATTAAATCATATAACATACGTTACAGGACTCTTTCACCAACATCCTTGCCTGCCCACACTTTCCTTTCTCTCCACTTATCTGTTTTCCTTGAGAATGTGGGTGGGGAGCGCTGCATTTCACCTTCGGTCTTTTCAAAAGGGACTATTCAGATGAGCTGAGATGAGAGCGGAGCTGCTCTTGAATCTAGAGAGACTTTATGTTTCATACAAAGAATTAAAAAAAAGTCTGTTGGGTGGAGGTAAACAGTAATTGATTTGCACCGTATTGTGATGGGAGATCCGGCGGCGGTAATGGCTGCTGGAGAGACAAATGTGTTTGTGTGTCTGTGGATGTGTGTGTGTGTGTGTGTGTGTGCATATCGTGTGCACACACACACACCTGTTCCTTAAATGTGCGTTCAATGTGCTGTTTCATGTTTTGAGGTATATTTTGACACAGAACCTCTGGTGAAGATGACTTCATCAACAATCTCTTCATCAAGGCTTAATTGTTTAGCCTGATCCTGAGTGACCTGCTTAATGGATGCACCCCCCCGCCCCCCTTTTTGATTAATGATGTGTGTTAAATAACACAGTGGGAGACACCCCAAAATCTTGTCCCACTCGTTAATTCAGGCTGATTTTGCCGGTGTCCATGACTGGAATGTTCCACAGAAGGCAGAAATCACTTTCTATCTATCTATCATCTAAATAAAGTCACAGTAGAAACATTGCTAAAGTGCAACTGTTTATAAATCAGTATGAATCATTTCAAGCTGACTTGACTTTTTACTGGATATTTCCATCAAACTCAGAATAAACTTCAAAGTTAACACACTGAGCTCTCAGTGGTCGAGGACCTCAACGTGGTCCATGTCTCTCCATCACTATCTGTTTTCTGTTTATCTGTTTTTAATTCACAGCAAAGGACGGAAAAAAAAGTTGATCCAAAGCTGTGGAGCTGCAGACATCAGGGGAAACATGGTCTTCAGTTCGTCCTTTAAAACTGATAGACCGAAAACACACCACCAAGGCCACACACACACACACACACACACACGCACAATCACACACGTGGATGAAGCAGATTTTTTTTAAAAAAACAACCTCATCCTTTTCTTCCACAGTGGCACTTGACTCCTGTTCAGCAGAGGTAGGAAGGACTTGCCAAGGACTTGCAGTGAAAATTAGCCCCCCCCCCCCCCCTTTAAAGCCTTGAATTTGAACGCTCTGGATGATTTCGAAGGAATTCACAGATTTTACCCAGTTTCTCAGCATGTATTGTTCATTTTTCTGAACAGACAGGATGGGAAAAGCATTTTATCCTAAACGGCCTGATGCAGCAGTCACAGCGCGCTGGTGCCGGACAATTCTGGGTCTTTTCCTGCTGAAAGGAACAGTTCCTCCTCTTCACCTGCTGCATGTTCGTCACTGGTGATGTGTCCAATGAGCTGCCCGACGTAAATGTCACCACTCCTTGAGGCTTAATCAGTTAATCACCCTCAGACTGTCAAGGTTACTGTCTCCATACACACACACACGCACACACACACACGCACACGGCCTTTTCACTTAGAGAACATGAGCTCGGTGTCACACACAGGAATGGAGATGTTCCTCTGGAGGACGTGGGGACGGGATTCAGCAGGAAGTTGGCTTTCACATTATCCAGCGTCTCTAATGGGTCCTGAGCTAATCCTTTTAAGAGCGTTTATATCGGATTCAAACCTGAGCACAGGTTGGCCCATCACGAGTCATTAGTGTTGTGACTCTGCAGGTTCTAGGTGCTTTTGACAAAACTCAGTGGGCCGTCACCTGCTCGCTGCTGCTGTCTCAAAAGAATCCTCCTTCGGTTCCTTTCTCCCACTCATTACTTTGTCACAGACACGAGCAGATGGCAGCAGCTGCACGTTTAATTGCCCTCACGAGCGAGGCATCTGCTGGCTTCTTTTATATTCCACTAAACAGTGGCATCATCCAGGCACTTGTGCTTTGAGGAAACTGCAAAATAAACTTGTACTGTACCACCACTACTGCAATAAATGACTGGGTGTTCTTCCTGGAGCGTCATGCATTTTCACGTCACATTGCCATGGCAACATGTCAGCTTACACATTGATTTTGCACCAATACATGAGATGAATAGAAATAGAAATAAGAATAAGTGTATTTTGTGTACGTTGTCATGTTGCCATGTGTTGAGTACACACTGGAATCCCTGTGACTCGGTTGAGTTCTTTTCCAGCGGCGTGACATCGAACTGAGGCTAAGAGAGAAGACGGCAGATGTTGGGCTCTGACGGTTTCTTTTTTCTTTTTTTTTCTTCTGGATGTGCAACAACAAAGCTGCAGAGGGAAAATGTCATCTCCGCATCATCCCTGAAGGCCCCGCTTGAATGAATAATGACTCTACTTTGACTCCGGTCAGGGAAAGGGAGGTAAAGAACGCTCAACCCTCTTACCCTGAACCCCTTTCAACCAGGAAACTCTGCACCATGACATCGTGATAAGACTGTGACACTGGGGGGTGGTTAGAACACGCCAACATCCTCTAGAAATGAGACGATTCTTCATGTGGCGTAACGCTGAGGGACGCTCAGTACGTGCTTTTCCTCAAAAAGACGAGATGGAGCCATGGGGTTCATCTGCAAAAAAACGGGGGCGGGGGGGAGGGGGTGTTGTTGAGTTAACTGAAGTCATGTCAGGAAGGAAGCAAAGCTTTAGAAATGCATCATTGTCACCATTATGCCTAATAATTTGAATGACATCTCAGTGCATGACTCAAAGGCACTTGTATGGGGGCTGGCAGGGTTATTAGAAATGACTCCCCCAATGATGCGTGTCACTGAAGCAGCAAATTAACATGAGGCGATGGAGGCATCTTAAACGCGGCAGAGAACGGGAGGGAAAAGCTGGGCTGGAGGGGGAATCCGAGGGATGTGGTGGGGAACGGGGGGAGATGCGGAGAAAGATGTTGCTGTTCTCAACCTCTTTGTTAGCAGAGATGCTCTGGTTGAGGCGTTCCAGCTCCGGCGCTGTTGAAGCTTCTTCCTGCACACCAGGTGCTCCCATTGTGATAAATGATTCTCAACTGCGCTGAACAATGACGATGGCGCCAAGACATATCCCACATCAAATAGTTCCACAGCTCCTCTGCCACAAACTGCACACTGGCTGCTGCTGGAGGTGGTTTTATCTTCCCACCACACAGGACTGCAGGCGATATTTTTTTTTCTCCTCCTGTTTTCCGTGTTCCTCTTATGGAAGCTGACAGTTGCCTGGAAGACACCGTAGCAGTTTTCTTTTCTGCCCGTTGACGGAGCAGTTTGTTGTCCATTGTCCCTCTCTTTGGAAACAACCCCTGCCTTCCTCTTCCTCTCTCATTTTATACCCTTCTTCCTCCATTTCCCTCCTCGCTCAGCTCCTCCGTGGCCCTTTGTTTTGCTGTCTCTTGTCTCTGACAGCAGACAAGGCTTGATGCATGTACAGTGCCTTCACCCTTTTCCACCCGCTAATTTATGCTGTCAGGGCTTTTCCTCTGTTTGGACGTTCCGGCTTTCATGTGTGTGCAGAGCAGTGTCGTCGGGTGTTGACATGTTCCTCCGTGTTTCAGCATGAAACAGACTGCAGCAGGTAATTGATGGGGGTTTACTGCCATCGGCGCGCAAACCGGGAGCTACATTGCCAGCTTTTAACCTTACCAATTAGATTTGACAAAGGTTGGAAACAGATAGGTGAGATCAGCCAAGAACCACGGTGAAACAGGCACGTTTTCCATTCATTACATACACGTGTTTATCACATTTCTGTGGTGAATTCTGCCCTCGTTGCCGATACTGGTGTGTGTGTGTGTGTGTTATTTGCTGTTCTTCCTCTCCTCCTCCTCCTCCTCCTCCTCTTGTGGATGTCAGGGGCCCAACAAAGTGACGTCTGAAGTCCTTTGGATCAGTGACAATTGTGTTTTGCTCAAATGTTGTTTCCACAACAGAAGGTTTTCAGCAGCATCCGCGGTGGGCCATGGTCAGGTGGCGTCGACAGAGCACTCGCAGCAGTTTTAAATTATGTTTTCAGCTGCAGAACATTCACTGGTATTGATGGATTCTGCTCCTGATGTTTCCTTCACCTCACCTGGAGTCAGTGATGCCAGTTGCAGTGAATGGAATCGCTGTTGTCGGTATATTTGTTTTACTGAAATGTATTTGAATTCAGAACCAGTGAGCGTGAACTGCTAATATATCACATCAAACATATACAATCGCTCTCTGAGTTGCATCTGCAATGGTTCTATCGAAGCAAGCAGCTAATAAAATGACAGTTTGCAGCGGCAGTTAGCATTAGCACTCAAGCTACAAGGGAATCTGAAAGGAGCAATCGAACCCGCCCAACTCGAACCAAACATACACGTTTCAGTTTCAGCATCAAGTTACACAATGCAGACTCCAAATGACCTTTAAGTCATTGATGCAGAAATCGTTCCACTGATGAATCAGCAGCTGATGAAAAAACATAGTTTACAATTTACAACAGAAAACAATACATTGCTAAGTATAATACATAAATTATATATATATACATATATATATATATATACACACACGATATGAATAAATAAATACATTATATATATATGAAATTATAATAAATATAATGATAATAGTCGAAGCCTGCTGATCTAGAATATGCAGAGCTGGTATCTGAGGGGGCCAATAAGAATCTCGTGACATCAGTTGTCACGCAGCTTGTCCTCCCAGTAGAACCTCTTCCCATCAATTCTACTCCTCAGACACACATCAGCCCTGCTTAGTATTCAGCCGGGGAGACCGTCAGGATTCAGCCACAGTGGGGAAAAATACACATTTATCTGCTGAGAGCATCCACAGACCGCAGATATATCCAATCTCCACCTCTCAGGGTCACACCACTGTGACTCTGACCGGCTTACCCAACCGATTAACCCCCGCTTCAAAATGTTATAAACAAAAATTCATGAGTAAGTTAATGATTTCTTTTTTTTTCTTTTTTTTTTAATTTCATATTTCATAATTTCATGTTATATGCATATGCATGATTTTTTTTTTGGCTTGATTTTTTTGTGTTATTTGTCAACACCTACAGTTGTGTGTTTCATATGACTACATGATGACAGACAAATACATCTCTGTCTCTGTCTTAATGGCACATTTAGTCAGGAAATGTTTTTGAAACAGTGGTAAAAAATGAAATGAAACATGCTTTTCTATTCTTTATTCTGCTCGAATGCAGCCAAAGCCATTAAAGGCGTACTTCTCATAATACCTCCACCGTGTGTCAAGATTACTGGTTCAGTAAATCTTCCATCATACTTGTTCCACATGTGTAATACAGCCCCTTCATACAACAAGTGCAGCAGTGATATTGTTCTGATAGCTTTGCAAATATTGCCCCAGAGGAACAAAAATCACATCATGCTTAGATCCAATTACTTTCACGGTCCACTTGCGGTCTAATACAGAAAAGGCCAGATTATCGGCTGGATGTCTGCTTGCTGCACACTCTAATTATGAACACGCAAATTGGAAAACTGCAACTTGTGACAAAAATTGTGGCAAACAAAAATGTTTGCTCTGATTCGCTTTGACTCAGGAGATGCTCTGTGGAGAGGGTCTGCGTATGTAAATTGTGGAGAGTTTTGATCCTTTTATTCAGTCTTGTAATCAGATAAAGACAGAACATGAATGTACTTAATCTGTATATCAATTAAACAAAATACTTGCACGTGTGTAGTGTGACTGATTACGAGGACACACAGACTGTACATAGAGACACCACAGCACCGTGGAAACGGTCTATTGTTCTTCACTTGTCTTTTGTTCTGCGTTATTTTACCGCTGCTCAGCCTCTCTGTACTTTCCGTCTTTATGCTGGTTGCATGAATCTCATGCTTGGATAAACCGAGGACACGGGTAGCGAGAAAGTCAGCACTGATTGTGGCGTACGTGACAAGGGAACCGGTGGCGTTTACGTACAACATTAATTCATAGGAACTTGAAGTCAGTTCCAGTCAGAGCTTTGGTCCCGGCACTCAGCCGAGATGACGGACAGGTCCGGCTGACAGTGGCTAGAACTGTGACTGTGTGAGGACGACGGACAAGGATTATGATTACATTAGGAGGAGATGTGAATCAGGCCTCGCCCACAAATTCTACTTTACTGAGGTTCTTCATTCATTCAGGACAATTTGATCCCCAGTGGGACCAGACCAGTACAACTGTATCATAGTAAACTAGAAATCCAGACTTCATTTTTTTACCTTTAATTCAGTGCAAATATGAAAATGTTTACAGTTAATTGACTTACAATACTATCAACCTGAAATGTGCAATATCAGCAATATGAACATGACTCAGTTTAACATTTGCACATGTGCATGTACAACTAACAGCAGCTCTGCAGAGGTACAAATCATTTAGAGACAGGTCTCTGGAGCTGACAAATATAGTGTTTCACTTCATGATTAAAGCTACTTATAAGAATCTGTTGATTATTTCTTGTACATCCATGTACATCTGTGCAGTTGATCCAGACCACCTGAGCGGATTCACCACCCCAACTAAAGTGGAGCTATGAAGGATGTGAAATAATGTATCTCTGGTTCTCTCTGTGACTAAAACAGTGGAACAAGAACAGTATTTACTTGTTGACATATTCTATGTAACTTTCACTCTTCCTCCTGGGGGTCGGAATCAGACCACCGTATGTTTGACACCCTTCACGTGGTGAGGGGAAGTCTGACCAAAGTGGCCTGATGGAAGGCAAAGAACTTCACGGGCAAGAAATATTCTGGATTTACTAACAAAAGTATGTGAAAAAAGGAAAGAAAAACAAAAATTACAATAAAAGACGAATCCAGTTACGTCTCTGATGAGGTCACCGAGTGTATGAAACAGACCCCAAGTCTTATATGTGTTTGCAATTTAACTGAAAAGAACATTGAATATTGGTGTTTTGGAGCTGAACAAAGTTATGTGATGTGAGATGCACCAGTTCAAGGTGAACTACCATTTGTCTGCTGTAACATCATCTTAGATGATGTCACAACAAATCTTAGACATTTTTAACAAAGCTACACAAGTCTGCAGCTGCCGGTAGAACATCATCCAGGCCGTGAACTGCGGGAGAAAGAGAGCAACACTCCGAAGCCATCCAGGAGATAGATGTATCCTGCCAGTGGATAAATTGGCTGTCGGAAACATTGTGCAAAGGAAAGTGGCAATTGGTGGAAATTTAGAGGTGTAGTGACAATGACAGAGGTGAAAAAGAGGAAAAGGTAGGGTGAGGGTCAGAAGGGAAGAGTAGGCGAGGAAGGAGGCCAAGGTCGGGGTTAAATGTCTCATGGAGGACTGGAGATCGGGAGATGAATGTCTCAGGATCACAGACAAGACAACTAATGAAGATAAAGATGAGTTACTCTCAATTATGGCCCCCGGGGTAGCACACATACAATGAACAGATCCACTCAAACTTCAAGAGCAAATTAAACAAGGACTGAATTGTAAATGAGGAGAACCTTACGACGTGGGTTAATGCAGTTAATTCCTGGAATAACACGTGTCCCTCCGTGGAGTCGTCGAGTGATTGGTGGTGTTCTGTGGATGTCGAGGAGGAGATCGTAGCTGTCTGCTGGAAGGATGGATGAGACGGGGAAATGAGGAAGACCTAGACCAGCCCGTGACCCACATGCCAAAGACGATGTCAGGGGGGCGGTGCTGAGAACGGTGCGTTGCATCTCCGATTCCGCTCCAACTGCTGGCAGTGCCAGATCTCACTCAACCGTTTTTCCTCACCTACTATAGACAAAAGATAAATTGGCATCCATGTAATTGCCTCAACCCTTCACCTGGAGGCAGGAAGTGATCACATGACCCGGGGAGGTCTAATGTTTGGCCTCAACCATAGAACGACGTCAGCGATTGGCACACGGCAGTAATGGCCCACCTAAGGGTCGCTACAGCTTCACACAGAGTAATGGTGGCCCACGCCTGCCTGCAAGCCTCTGCTTTGCTCCTCATCGATGCAATTACTGCACTGAGGCATGGCTTGCCCAAAGCCCCCCTAGCAAGGAAGAAGAACCACAATTCCCCACTGTTCCCCTTACCACCAGTCGTTAAAGCAGAAAATACCTCTAAGAGCCACCGTGCAGCAGTAATTGGTTAATATGTAATATTGGAATAGATATCTGGGAAAGTCTGTGCACCGGCTGTCGTGATGCATTCATTAATTGTTGACGCTCATGCACATGTTCAGCCCTCATCAGTGAAAAATGAGATGACAAAAGAGGTAATTTCCTCTTTCTCTCAAGATGGTGTGTAATTGCGTGAGATACAGTGTGTGTGTGGGGGGGGGGGGGGACTGGCAGGGGAGGGTCTGTGTGAGGCGTCTCCCTCCCCGTTCCTTTAAGACTTTAATACGCCATAATTATACAGATTGATTGAAATGTACAGCAAGACAGGGGATCGTTCCAATTAAGCAGAGTTGATTACAACTTGGACGTCGTGCAATGATGCTGCAGGAGCAAGGATGGAGTCAAGATGTGTCATGTAGAAATAGGAAAGAGGGACAGAAACATCTGTAAGAAACTAAAGAAACTAAATTCATACTTCTGCATCTCGAGCGAGCGTTGCTCCAATGCGCTGAGATGTAGCATAATATGGTTTGATGGTCCGCTGCATGAGACAGACGGTAAACTCGTTGCAGTGAAACCTCATCGCCTCCTAATGAAGATGGATCAATGCTATTCATTTCCTGAGCCCATCTCCTAGGTGGTGTCGCTGTGTATAAGCTACAGCATTCACGCACAGGAGTGGGGATAAGTCCTTGGCTTCTGGTGGTCATGGTCAGTGGAGGAGAACGAGCAAGAGACAAAGGAAGGGAGAGGGGAGAAGCTGGGAGATGGAGAATAAAAGAGAAATACAAAGACAAAGAATGAGCAACGTGGAAAAAAAGATCACAAATAGGGAGGAACGGAGTGAAAAGGGCAAGACATTTGTCACCCCCTCTTACGAGACCATAGGAAGAAAGAACAATATCATTAATCTCCTGACATTTCAATATTGTATTAACCTTTCCAGTGGAATTCTGCGGGCTCATTAGTCTTTTTTGAGGGGGAGAAAAATAATAATCGATAGGACAAGCGCTGAACACGATTTGGAAAGACTGCAGTCCAACGGCCTACGACCAAGGAACCAACTCGTATCTTATTTACTTTAAATGAACACACACACACACTTCAAATGAAAGTTTGACTCAGCCGATCTCAAGTAAGGTCGCTGTCATACAGGAGAACAACGTCCTGACAGCAGAACAACATCCATCTGAGGAAAAAAGCCCCGCGGCCACACAAAGCGTGATGAGCTCATGTCTCCTCCACGGCGCGCAGTCCGTCGGCAGGCTGTCGGCGGCAGGGAAACAGACAGAACAACAGCACCGAGCCAAACTCAGAGACATCCACACTGTGACACCGCCACAGTCAGTCCTCCTTTTCCATCCATCGTAGCCCGAAGAACACCCGCCATTCAAGTCACCACCCCTCCCCAGGTCATTTGACTGAGAAAACAACCTTATCGCTCCCGATTATGTTCCCTCACTCACCTACATTCAGACTCCATGATTGGTGGTGCCAGCGTTTGGTTTCATGACGTCACACTTGTAAATGGTTGATTACATGTTTGCGTTGGGCATTCCTGACCGTGGAGTGGGAGTTCAAGGGTCATTTCAGTATCGTCAGTACGGCTGAAACCTCTCCAGCACCTTCTCTGGGAACACCTGATGGGTTTCTTTGCACACATGAGGGAAAGGAGTGGGTGGCAGGTTCACACGCCTACACTATGTCAAGGTGCATTTTACTTACTAATCTTTTCCCATTTATCAGAACTGAATCACGTCTGTAATGGAGGATGTCGGCTAACAAACATCACAAACTGTTGACGGTCACGTTCACTGACGAGCAATAGATTTTTGTCACCTTTGAGCACCGTCTCCACTTATCATATTAAAATGTCTAATTGTGTTTGGTTTGCACAGATAATATCACAGTCAGAGGAGACGAGCCTCACTGGGATGAAATACCTTCATTTATCACCGTACATTTACCTAATTAACGAAACCGTTGATTAAAATTCCTAAAAAAGTGAATGAACATGATATTACTGGGGTCATTAGTCATTTGATTTCATTAGTTTGTAACACACTCGCTGTGACACCGAACAGTGGGTCAACAGATATCATCGATCTGTCACACAGCTCCCAGCATGAGGCAAAAGACAGCATAAGAAGGCTGTTAACAGCACAGCTGCACTGTTTATTTTTTGCAAATATACTAATGTCAAGCAATCACGATACTCCTCCCTTATAAGGGCCGATCCGTAGGTAATTTGGGACGGACTTCAGAAATAATAATAATAATAATAATAATAATAATAATAATAATAATAATAATAATAATAATAATAATAATAATAATAATAATAATAATAATAATAATAAAAACAACAACACCAATAATAATAATAATAATAATAACTGATAATAATAAAAAGAATTGATAATAATAATAAGAATTGGTAATAATAATAATAATAATGTATCAATCTGTTATAGTGCTTTTCTATACATCCAAAGATGCTTTACAGTGGCGACATTTCAATTCAACATCACAATTACACTTGTCCCCCGTTTCCTTACCCTCGGCCAGGGTAAGGAAAAAGAGAGAGAGAGGGAGCGAGCGAACGAGCAGTAGTCTGCAATATCCTCATTGGGTTTAACCACCAGTATAAGGGTACTTCTATGTATTGACCACCAAACTTTACCTTTGGTTTTTACCTTGCAATGAAGTAACGGAAACATTGAAATCAATAAGTAACATATTCAGAGCTGGACTGGTCTGTGCGTAATTGGGTTCTTCCTTTAAATTTGGATCGGGAGAATTGGACCAAAGTTTTTGCATAAAAGTGCCAAGAGAGAAACACACAAGAAGACAGTTAGAAAAAACACATAAAACGTGAAAAACACACACACATAAAAAAAAAAAGAAGCCTGTGATTCCAGCTCACGGACGTGTCAGGTATCTGGCTCGAACGTGATCAGATTCAGCACTTCTCTGCGCTGGAGTTGAACTCGTGTATCCAGAGGGAGGTTTGGATCTGGATCCATTTTCCTATTTCAAATGAGAGATGAGATACGGTACCTCGGCAAGGTAACTATCAGCATGATGACACGTAAGCGCTACACACCACTCCGTGGATAACTCATGGGTCTTGAACACCCCTTAAAGTTTCATGGATTCTTTTTCAGGTGGAACAGACTTCTGATAAAATCTGATTGTAGTTTTATTGTGTCAAGTTACTAAGAGATGGTAGCCAACTCCTAACGCGATGCAATACAATAAAATGTGTTCATAATCAGTGACGTCCCCTATTCTGTGAGGTGTATTGTCTTATGTTTTTTATTGTATTATCTATTATCTACTAGCCTATATTTGACATGCCTACGGTTTTTGTCTTTGCTGCTTTAACACTGTACATTTTCACGTCTTATCTTATAGTTCCATTGTCCCTTGTCTGGGACTCACGTTCAGTGGGCCTCAATGGCTCCAAAGTTACAGTAAAACAAACTACAAAGAAACAGAGTTGAGGTAAATCTATAGGTAGACTACATAAGTGCAACAGCATCCACGAAAGCTGACAGGGTTCATTTCTGACTTGTGCATTCTTGGGTAAAAATGTTCTGTTGTCCTGTTTAGAAATGTTAATCATGTTATCTAATCCTTGTGTTTAACGTTAGCCATTAATGTGAAGTGTTTTAGATGTCGTAGTCACACTGATACTGATCATACTGATCACCTTGATACATAAATTGGGAATATTACGTTCATGGTGATGAGCTCAGCTTTCAGGACAGCGGAGAAAAAGCGGAGGAAGGATTCCAGAGGACAAGTACAAGAGGAGGAGGAGATGTTCCTCCAGGTTAATTGCACTCACCCCGTTGGCACTAAATAAGGCTGATAAGAATGACTGGCTAAGTGACAAATAGATGTACAAATCACCCAGGTTACTTCCTGGCTATTAGAAAAAAAAAGTGGCTTTGGCTCACTTCCACGCTCCTTCTGCCGCTGACAGCCACCTCTCTGAATCACTCACGTCACTTTTATATTCCCAATCTGAATCAAGCTCAAGTGTTTAACTTTGATTAAAAACAAAATGGAGTGATGACGGTGATGAGTTGGTTGGTGAGATCATTAACCGTAAATGAGTTGTGACTGAAGAGGTGGCATTTGACTTGCAGCTGTAGTAGAAATGGCGGTGGAGAGGCACTGCTCAACTGTCTAAAGACGGTGCACCTGTGATGGTGGTGTCCTCGCTGGTTGTTCTGGCGGAGGGTAGCGACGGGAACATGAGCTGTCAGACAGCCCACAGCTGTTCACTTAATTACCCCCGAGTTTGAGAAGGAGGTTAATGAAGCAGTTTGGTGATCAGGAACGAGCGACAACCTGAATGTGAACAAAAGAAATTAGTTTCTCGCAATATTGTTATAAAAAAAAATATATATATATGAATATGTGTTTTAACTTTGTGAAATCAAGTTGAAAAACTACAACAAATCACTTCTTTTTATTTTACTCATTTCAGAATATGAGCTAACGGGGAGAAATTTTATTCCAAATGAAATGCAAACACATTCGTTCCTGCTCCTGAGTTTGAATGTCTCAGACATGTTACTGCACACTGAAACCTACTGCCGAGCACCCAGGTAGAGGAGCCGTCAGGGCCAGACCAAGAGGAATCAGCCGTATTGTCCCCCGACAATACAACAACCCCGACAGACTGTGTATCTGCTTAATATCTTTAATCACCTGCATCCCGTTGTGGGGGCCCGGACACACCTCCACCCATTAAAATGATGGATGAAGGCATAAGAGGACCCTCTCCCCTTCTTCAAATTTGTTCCTGTTTAGAAAGGTGCTTATTAGAGAACACCTGGGGGAATGAAGGGGGGAGGGGGCACATCTGAGAGAGGCAACAGAGGCATAACTAAACAATTACACAGCCTCTACGGACTTGAACGAGTTAATCTTTAGGAATTTAAGGGGAGAAAAAAAAAATCCAGCACATCTTAGCGTTGTTTGGTGACTGAAGTTAAACCAGTGATCAGTTTAATGCAAAATGATGTCAAAAGCTGTTATCAGTCAGGTGCTCGGGTGGCTGCGGGCCCCCACATGGGCCCCCACTGCTGCATCACGCTGACGTGGGGGGCACTTGTCATTAGGTCGTTAAAACAACATTCCTTCTTGGATGGGAGTGAACTGATGAAGGAAGCAGATCGCTTCCTTTTGTGATATTTGAATAAGCTGGACAGAAAGACCGCAGCTGACATGATGACATCATCTCCAACACGTGCAGCAGCAGCAGCAGTTAGGTGTAATAAAGTGGAACAAATGTATGTCACTCTCCAGTTAGGGAAAAGCCACTTTCTATGGATTCACTGGACAACGTCGTCTTCTGATTTTATGGATATTTGATTTTGCCGTGTCAGCCAGAGAGAAATGAGAGATCCGATGGACGGTGTATTTGATCTTCTCTTACGTAACCTCCTTGAGGTCTCCTTAGGCCTAATTGGCAGCAATCTGAGCCTGTCAAATTGAATGTAATCCCTTCACCGTTGGTCCGAGCCTCTCTCTACATACACATAGTGAGTAATGGAGGACACTAATGGAATTTGACACTAGGTAATACTTAGAGAACAGCTACTGTACAGAACACAAAGTACTGTTTAGAGACGGTGGGCCAAGACTATTGATAGTGACTGTGATGTTGCTCTGATTTCATACATTTGATGACGTGCAGGTATGTCAGGTTGTCAGTCATACATGTGTGCTGTAAACAATTAGTACCAGTTGATATTTATGATGAAATGATATATGATATTTATGAATTCATTCATTATCTCCCGCTTGCTCATCATCATCAGGGTACAACCCTGAACGAGTCGCCAGCTCATCGCAGGGCAACATGACGGACAGGCAACCATCCACGCATACATTCACACCTCTCATTAACCTCCGCAAGATTTGGAGATGAGACGAACCTTTGCTACGTTCTGCTACTTTAACCGACTGTTTACCTTTGCTAGCACCACCTGCACCTTGTCTGTTCCTGAAGATGTTGGTTGGTGCCGTGCAACCCAGTCGCCAGAATTTAACGTTTATGAAAAAATAACATTACTTGGAACGCGTACAATAGTGTTTCATTGAAGTCGAGAGACAGATGATTTTTATGATTTTAAGTCGATATACTGGTTCAATTAATAGGTTTTCATGACAGGGATTTTATTGCCATGTGAAGTAAGGAAAAATGTAAAAATGGAGGTAGTCTTCAGGCTTAGGTGAGAGGGGTATCTCAAAAATCTGTTCTCAACCACCGCGACGCATAAACTGAAAGCATGAATTATGAACATGATCCTCCCTTTATTACAGTCTCCACTTCCAAGAGCTAAGATGGAATCATTCTGGTTCTCTAGACATAGTGAAGGTGATTGATTCATGGTTTATATCCAGCACATAACCTGGGAAATTGTAGCGCTATGAATATTAATATGTCTTTAGCCAAAAACAACGGTACACATGAGGGTCAAACATACCCGCACGTCTTACCTCACACAGCACCAAAATCTGTGGCATACATATTAATACCAATTTAGTTAGTAGGTAACGAAGCATGTAAAGCCACTTCAAACCAGCAACAGCAGGAAATAAATATGGCAAAAAAAGAAAAAAGAAAAACAAAACAATAATAATGGTTTAAGAAACAAAGACAAAACAAAGAGAGGGACGAAGATGAAAAGACAGAACAAAACAACAATCATCAGGCAGGTAAAAGTATCTGCACCTGAGAAAGGACTTATAAACTGTTAGGTCCTGTCAGAGTTCAGTGTCATAAAGAGAACGAGGAAACTGTTGCTGTTAAAGGAAATTATTTCCGTCGATATGTAGAAAGAGGTGATGAGAATGTGGTACTGGGTCAGTACTACAGTCAGTAACAGGAAAACACAGAGAACGTTGGCAAACAATCAAAACAAGACAAGATGACTAGTTTGAACTTTTTTATTCACCTTTTTTTTTTTAGTTCTTTTCACTTTTTGCTTTACGAAACAAATGTTTGCAGATGTCCTATGAATAAACAACAGCACCCTTTCTCCTTACAAAAAAGTCAAGGGTTCAGTTCCCCTGTTGTGTCAGGAAAAGAGACTCTTTTTGTCCAATCACAACCTCTCCAGATCCCCAGAGTGTCTCCCGTTTCCTTTTATTTGACATTCGTTTAAGTGCATTAGTAGACAACACAACCATTTCAATTAATGTGCAATAGCTGAGTTCATGGTCAATGCGAAAGAAATATATACATTGCAGCTACGACTCACATTAACTGTCTTTTTTTTTTTTTTTTTATCACTGGAGCTTGCGACCGAACTGGAGAGGAAGACAATCATGACGAAAAGAGTCTCCTTTCGAGCACAGCCTTCGTAAACAGCAACCTTTACCTACATCATCATCATTAACATCATCATCATCATCATCATCATCATCATCATCAGGATTAACTAGACTCTTTTGTCATACCTGTTCACCTCCAGTAAGACAAAAAGGTTAATAGATAGAATGGTTTAAAATAAAGTTTAGTGATTGTGCTTTTAAAACCAAAGTCAAACAAATGACAAACATTGACGACAACACGAAACATAACAGTGCATTAAAAAAAAAAAAGAGAGAAAAAAAAAAAGAAAATATTCCCAAAGTGGCACTCTCTTGGGGCAGCTAAATAATATAGCAATTTACAACATGGATGGAAATGATAAAATATTTATATTTACTGGAATAATAAAATTAGAATTCGCAAAATAAAACAAGGAGGACAAATTTGAGGTACCACGATGGGTGAAACAAGAGGACATCATGTATACATGTATATTTACAGACAGTCCAGCCCTCTCTGCTTGCAGCTTTTTTTATGTTACAGTAACATCTGACTGTATGGGCTCTCCAAAGTTCTTGTCAAAGCAAGCTGAGTCGTGCCAAATCCCTGGAGTAGGACTTCACTCCATATTGCATTGGAATTCAATATAAATATCCTACTGCGCATTTTGTTTTCAATGCACCACTTGTCATCTTCAGACGCTCTGTTTAAATGGACATAGAAAATGAAGACTTGGAAAAGAAACACTTTCATATGGACAGTATGATGGCAGCCAACATGATGGTGAAATACTGAGATATTTAAAATTGTAAGAGAAACAATGGTGCTCCACGCTCAGACAAATCAGGCCAGTTCCCCCGTCGAGTCACTCGAGTCTTCAGCTTTCGACCGTCTGATGAAAAAGAAACACATTTTGGTCAGCGTACATGTATACAGACAGACAGTGAGTACGACGCCACGTGGAAGCCCTGTACCTCTAACTCCTCCTCTCCTGGTTGAAAGGCCCCAGTGGTGTTGAGGCCCATTTCTGCAGGGTTCCTGTGGCCTCCTTCTCCTCTCCGCCGGCCCCCTGAGCCCCTGGAGGACATGGAGCTGGAGGAACTTGGGTCCCGAGGGCTGTTGACGATGGGGAACTGTGGTCGGCTGTAGGGCAGAATGTCCTCTGCGCCTAGGGACGCAGAGAACGTCGTGGTAAGAGGTGCACGGAGCAGCCCGTCACCAGATTCCTTCACGTTTCATACCTGCATGTTGGCGTGTCTTGTTGGCACCCTCGTGTTTGTTCCCTTTCCCTCCGTTCGCAGTCTTCTGTCTCTCCTGAGCGTCTTTGCGTTCAGACGAGCTGGTTCTTGGGTCCGAGCCCTCTCTGGGTCGATAGCTCCCCGTTGCTCCTCTTTTATCACGGCCCTCACCGGCTTTGGGGGAAATCATTCCCCGGCCCTCCAGGCCAACTTTAGATGGGTGTGTGGGGGACTTAAGCACCGCTGGGGGAGGGATGGGTGGAGGTGGCAGATCTAAGGGATGAACACAGGAAGCCGGAGCACATTAACCACAAACCACTACGGTTGGGGTCAGTAAGACCCCATCGGGAACAGGACTCTGTGTACTCTGTGTACTCTTCACACCAGCAAGGACACACAAACACAGCTGCAGTATACATGTGTACAATCTGAGCGGCACATGGACGGGAAACACAACAGAGAGACTTTGAAGGAAGTTAGAGTGCAGCGACTGCAGCGGCAAACATGAGATGGGGGAAGCGCGGGGCCTGTCTCTGACCGGGCTGCTTCCTCTGTCAATGAATCAATGCTGCTTGTCCCTCAGCCATGACTCAGGTAAAGGGCAGCTCACAGACCACCTGTTCACTCACAAATCACAAAGCTGCGTTCGCTTGAGATGGATGGATGGATGGCTCTCCCTTTATCCTTTCATCCAGCTCCCCACCTGAGTCCATGTCCAGACGCCTTCATCCAGGTTTGAAATGAACAATAGCTTTTTAACCTAAAGACCTGGAGTCGTATTGTAAAGCATAAATGCTAAAAGTTCCTACTCCTTTTTACAAACAAGACGCTACCGGGGCAGACTGTGTCTTGTTGGTGCAAACAGGCAAATTCAATAAACCTTTTGTATTATCCCCTCCTCTGGAATACAAAATGGGTGCCAGTCAATATCATACAGGAGAGAAGAGCAACTGCTTTTTTTTCCTCTAATATCACACTCGCCTCCTGAGTCTGGGTCTACAGCCAAAGTCCGATCAATGCCACAGTCTGTGAAATATAGTTCACTACCAGAGAGGAGCAGTTAGATTTATGAGGAAACATCAGCGGGAGTGTGTGTGTGTGTGTGTGTGTGTGTGGGGGGGGGGGTATCGGATGTCGGATGCGGTTAATTCGACGGAAACAGATGAAAAGAGAGAGGAAAGGGTTAAGATGAGATAGGCGGTACTGGAGTCACACCCAATATCGTCCAACTGTGGTTTAGGGTGGTGGTCCAGGGTGTGTGTCTGTGGGGGAGTGGTTGCTTCTCTTGCTTTTAATCAACGTTGTTTATAGAGACACTCAGAGAGGAAGTGGATTACACATTTTATCATGTTGTATTCACAGGACATCTCGCTTTGTTTTTTTACTTTATTTTGTCAGTCAGAGAATGGAATTAAATCTAGTCTAAATCTAGGGGCTATACGGGTTGGGGCTGGAGTAGGTGGGGGGGGGGGGGGCG
>CAAKHB010002770.1:47359-81454 GCA_901007665.1 Aeoliscus strigatus
CCCCCCCCCGATGACTATCAAATCAAATCTATAAAATGAATTATTAACACTCATTGAGAAAGGCCTGACGTGTGAAGGTTCTATTGAACCACTAGGATGGACACTGGGCAAAGCAGCTGGACAGGAATAAATAGACTGCCCTCATAGGCATAGTCCCAATGTGCATAATTTAGAATGTACAGCACTTCATCGCAGCCCAAGTTTCCGAGGAAAGGGTTGGTTGAGACTTGGATCGCTTTTTAAAAAGTCCTAACGCTGCTGTGTCGTCCAAACTGCAGAGTTTTGCAGCTTGTTTTCACTGTGGTTGGAGCAGAGCGAGCAGAGCGACCGACTGCCTCTTTCCCCTCCTTTACGTAATGCTCTATACCTCCTTCCACAGATTTTGATTTTGTTTTGCTTTATTTCAGATGCACTTCCCTCCCTTTGCCATTCTCTCTCGACCACCGGCTGCAGTCCAGGAGTGACCTCTTCGCCTGCTGCACATTTCTTAAACAACTGAGCACTTAAAGGAAATTACATTACCAGCTATAACAACAGTATGGAAATCAGCCGAGCAATTCGATTAGCATCAGAGTAGAGCCATAAGCCTCTTTGAGTGTGCTCCGTTTATTTCCTGCCTCAAACAGCTCTAGTTGAACCTCAGATAAATCAAACACACAAACACACAGGCGTGCTTAATCCCAATATTTCTCCAGGTTTCACTTTTGGAGACCTCCAGAAAGGAGAGAACAACTCTCCAGAGAGCTAACCCAGATTTGATTTCCCGTTGCACTGAAAATCCTACCAGCTGCAGCATGTTTTATCTGTCGGGTTATTTTGTCAAGGACCCGCTTTATTGCAGTTTTTTTTAGAGGAGCATTTATTTTGTTGCCCTTTATGTCGGACAGGTGGACAGGACATACCTGGACGACTGTATGTTGCCAAGTTGCTGTCACTGTTGCCATTGCCTGCAGCGCAGCAGTTGATGCTGCAGTTGTTGTGGTTGGAGCAGGAGTTGGGCCACGTGTCGGCGAGCCAGGGCTGGGTGGCCGTTTCTCCGATGTTTAATAAACCTGGCCTGTTAAAACAATGGGATGAGAAGGGTTAACGACGGCAAGAGACTGAGGCAACGACACGGTGACATTTATGTGAATGAACAGAAACACCCGCGATAACATGACGTTCAATATAAAAGAGAGAGATGATTATGTTTATTCATTCAGGGGCTGAGAAGAAGAAAACTAGAAATCCGGCTTTAGCACTTTTTGCCTTTTGGCCGTGCACACACACACAGCCTGGGGAGCACATTAGAAAGAAAAAAAAAGCCCAGCTAAATAGATTGTGTGTGCTTGACTTGGCCAAAGACGATGACACTTTCCCTGAGCCTTTTTGAACATTAGTAGTTCGCCTGGATTAGACAGTCAGATAAAATTCACTCCCAAGGTTTGGAAATGTGCATCCTGACCAGCCAGTGAACCACAAATGCTCTGAGTAGATTTCAGTGTGTCACAAATCATCTCTGTCATTTGAAGTTTACTTTTGCCCACAAACTCAAGCAACCTGAAAAAAAAAAAAAAAAAAAAAAAAACATGTGGTCCTTCACATGCAGCTGTATTGTTTTCTTAATTCTATTTTGTTCGCTGTGAATTCCAGTAAACCACTGCAAGATCACTTGTTCAACATGATTCTACTGTACAACATGTCCCTGGGCTGCATGCTGGCTATTTAAAGAGCTGAGAATAAATTGCTTCCCATAGCAAATAAAATGAATAAATCTGGTATTCAAAGAGATTGCGGGCTCCTCTATCAGGGCAATATATTGTTTCAGTATTCAAATCTCCACATAATGACTCTCAGTTTGCATATCCCAACACTGAATTAGCAATGAATTACATTTCCCCGTTCCTTCTTAAATGACTAATTTCTTGGGTTCATTTTTAGGTAATGAACACATTTGTCTTGTGCGGCCAAATACAATCTCACAATAGCTTCTCAATCACTCTGGCAGTTGTATGTTAATGGTGAATGTCTCTGTCCATTGTCTCTGAGCAGCGTTGACACAGCCCTGCCGTGCATGGGATTCAATCATACAACTGGATAATATGAGGAAAACAGCCTTAATGCTGTTGACTCGAGCTGAAGTGTTCATTAAAAAACACACTGGTACACAGCACAGCAACATCGGCATCGTGCACACTTGAAAAAAATGAACTTGTCTTATTATCTACATACTCATATTTCCTCATATAAAAACATGTCTACAATAACGGTGAGCAGGTGGATGCTGATGATTTCAAAAGCCATCACCTGTGTTCTTTTTATCGTGGTCAGTGCACCATTCCACAACATGCAGAGAGGCGCGGCTGCTGCGTGCACACACGTGTCTCCATTAATGGTTTATGGTGACGCTATTGCACAGCCTTGTGGTTGGATGTGGCGATCCACCACCAGGGATGAGGCTGGGCTTCTGGCAGACTCTATGTGGCTTTGTTCCTGTTAGTATTATAACATACTTAATGCCCCTCCTTACCCCTCCGCTGGCCCCTGCAGTGTTGCAAAGTGACAGCACTCCCTCTAGTGTTTGTCAGACAAAAGTGCTCTTGCCCAACCCTTCTCATGTTTGGGAGATTTTACTACACAGTTTGTAATTCAATGCTAATCCTCCTCCTGCTATAGTATAATAATACACATTCTTACCTTCCAGCACTGCTCACTCCTTCACCACCTCGCTGATACGCCACTGAAAAGACAGAAAAACAACTCCCCGTCATTATTCGATCTGGTATGTCCATCGTTGTCGTGGGCGTTTGCATACAAGGTCAAATTTTATTCATTTGATTCTGACGTTTCAACTCAGCGAACCATATGAGTGTGTGTGTGTGCGTGTGTGTTGTAACATGAATGATTGTGTGTGTTTGGTATAATTTCGGCTGAGTCACACACACACGGCAACAGGAGCAGGAGGGTATGTAAGCGGCTTATGAAGAACAGAAAACAGCAGCTCTTCAGCTGTCTGGCTCGGGTTCAGCGTGTTTGAAGCTCTGCGCAATGCAAGTTGGATTCTTTCAAGAGGCTCTAAGCTGCCGGTGTGTGAAGGAGAGATAGACTTCAAACTTTAATTACAATTTCTTTCCTGAGAGGAGGGAAGGTGGAAGGTAAAAGTAACTGTTGACTGGCTGTCCCCTTCCTAGGAGACAGGAAGTAGTCTGGTCCTACATGTCGCCAGAGGAGCTCTCTTCTGTCTCTTCAGACAAGCTGTATTATAATTATTCTACCTGCTTGCATTACTCAAGGCACGAAGCAACAACGCTGCTACCGTTTAGACCTCTGCACAGACAAGAACAGCCAATGCAACCACAAACAAGCTGCACTGAATAGTTTCTTGCACTTGTACTTGTACTCGCCATCCACTCACTACCAATACCTCGGACATTGGGAGCCGAGAATTTCAGATGCACAAAAGTTCTTGGGTGACAGAAAAAAGACAAATATGCGAAGGTGATAAATCAAATCTCTGTGTTTTTCAGCTGCTGTACACAGATGAACTAGCTGTCTCTGCAGCCTCACGCCAGTCTAATTGCTGTGTTGGAGCTTTGGTGGTGTGCCATTCTGTAAAATCTCATCTGTGGTTGCCAGCAGCCCTTTGATCAAGTTCCCACTAGCTTTAACAACTTCTCAGTAATGTGGCCTGCTCCTCCTTGAGCATTATGTTCCAACACAGACCCCAACATTTGGCAAAAGATTTATGTCAGAATAGATCCTCAAGCTGGCTCTTTCTATCGGTGCACACAGTTTCCTTCGCCAACTTCTACATGGTCTGTTACTTTCATACATTATATGTTTTAATAGTCAAATATACTGAAAATATTGTCTGCACCAGACAAGTGAATGCAGAAGATCTTACCTGTAGGTGTGAATGTAAAGGATGGAACTGTTGGGAGAGAACAAAATGTGAATTAGTAGGCACCCACACTCTCACCAATTATATCTATTACTGTATATCACTGTACCCACGATATATACTACATTTCAACATCAAGTACTTCAGCCTGTATTCACACGCTACCTTCTGCCCCCCAGTCTTTGATCCCCACAGTCATTCCTGGAACCCAACAGGGCTAAAGTGAGTGTTGAGCCAGCTGTGGGTTCAAATCCTGTCTCAGACAGTCAGTGGCCTGCTGGGAGGGGGGCGGTCACACACCAGGGAGATATCTGTTGCTATCTCTTACGCTCACGCATCATCACCCTCACAGCTCAATAACTCACACATTGTCATGAAAGTTCCCCCCTGTGAAAAACCAAAACTGTTCTTGAGGATGTAGGACGTTTCTGTGGTCGGCGTGGCCTTTGCCATCGTTCTGCTGTTGTTGTACACTTTATTATTCTTTGTCGAAATTACTGGAAAGATAATATCACAGTACAAAACAGCTTTTGAAGCCACAATGCACCATGTCGAGAGTCTTAAGAGTCCAAAACTGAAAATGTACGAGAACCGCCTGTCTGCTGCCTTCTGAGAAAACGCTATTATCATGTTTTTACAACCACAATACATACATGGACGGGTGGTTGATGCAAAAATGAAAGTTAAAAGCTTGTGAATGTTTTGTTTTTTTTAACCTAGAAACTAGAAACATCAAACATTTCTGTTTCTTCAAGTTTCTGAGTTTCATCATTCCCACAACAGAGTCAGTCTTTAATCGCTTTATATTCTGGAAAGTGTTGCAAATTTGTTTGGCTTATTTCAGTTTCCACACCAGGGAAGATTCATCGTGTTAAAGAGGAGGAAAGAAGCCAGTTCTATCCTCCACCAACAGAGGAGGAGGTTTATGACACGGTTATAACGCAGTCCTAGAACTCAAAGCAAATTTACACTCAGGTGACCCAACACCCCATTTTATGGCTGGGTGGGTGAACGACCCTCATGCACCACTGACAACACCTATGAGACTGGAGCACATGCCTTTTAGGGTGTTAACGACCCCCACAGTGGTCAAATACCTGAAACTCCCCCCTAGTCAGTCGTCAGTGAGAAAGCCTCCTGGATGAGATGTCTTCAAAAGGCAAGTTCACTCAGGACTACGATAAACGTCAACAATAATATGACGTGATGTCAACAAACATGAGCAATTTTGCAGTTTATTCATTTCATTCCACAGAGCCCGCTCACTAAGACACACTACTGTGTGCAGTGTTGCTTCATGTGGTTGCAATTATCCTCCTTTCAAAACACTCTCAGTTACAACAAAGACGTGTGGTCTGCGCGCCGCATTAGAACAACGAGGGTACGTGTCTGCTTACCGAAAAACATTCCGAAAGTAGAAGAGACATCTTCAAAATAAAAACATCTGGCAACATGTATCCCTCTTTAGAACATCTGGTGAGATTTTGTTTATGCCTTTTATGTTCATTTACTGTTATTTAGAAACTGCCCTACAATATAACACTGTCAATGTGTTTGCAGGAGTATTTGTCATTAAATGGTTTATTAGTAGCTTACATGGTATCGTACAGAGAAAATGTACGGGGAAAAGCATCATACAACTCTTATTCCTCAGTGTTTGGATGACTGCAGTGAGGTCATACATTGTCTCTGAAAGTTAGATTAACAGCAGCAGCGGCGGGAGCAGGTAGACCTGTTTCTCATCTGTGTGTGTCCCAAGGTTGTAGGTCTGTCTAATCTACCTCTGGATGTAGCAGTAAACCTGAGCCAAGGAGTGGGGATGGCGCAGGTAGCGCACACAGGCAGCAGCTGCATAGCCCAAGGCCACACATTCAGCCACAGCACACAGAAATGAGCCTCTCACAGAAAGCCTAATAGCTTTCTTTATCCTCTCTTCTGTTGTGGGCAGAGGCTGGTATGTCATGGACCTTGTCACTTTGACTCAAGTCATCTAAAATGTACTGTTTGACACTGTGGCTACTCTAAGGGCATGGAAAAACATTTTTTTCCCGTATCCTATGATAAGTAGGTGTTATTGACAGAATAGCTAAATGCTGTGCTCGCAATATAAAAGGCCTCGATCTGGATGGCGATAACAAATATTCATAGCAAATAAAAACGGCAGTACATCCTTGGAGACAGGTTTATATATATTGATTGTACTTTATGTATATTGATTTCTTGGGATAACGGGGACGATCAAATAAAATGTCTATTCTCTCTGCTCCCTTTCATTCAAGATTTGAGAAATTTTTTGTCTATACTAAATAATTCTTGTCTTTTATCAATGAGTAAAGTAAACTAAATATTATGCAGTACTCTTAACCCTTAGTTATAGGGGATATTACAAGATATTTTACTTTCATAACTCTTTCAACATTTCTTGTTACAAGCCAATGAAGTTATCGTGCCTGGTTTGTTGACAGTTGGAGGACATTTGTCATGTCTGTGTGTGTGTGTGTGTGTGTGTGTGTGTGTGTGTGTGTGTGAGAGAGAGAGAGAGCGATGGATCAAATATGATTTCTCACCCTATAATTACATGAAATAATTACAACTGTTATTGTTTAATTGAGAAGCCATTTACTCTGAAGTGTACTGCTTCATCAATGTACTGACCCTTGCGTATGCCTGCGTAGCTGCTGGAGAGGCCATTCCTCTTCTTTCTGTGTCTGTACAGCCAGATACTGAACACCATGAGGATGATCCAACAGGCAGCTCCTATGCCGGCTATAAAAGCTGGCTGCTTGACCACATCTGAGATCTGCTGGGACAGAGGGTTCTGGTGGTTCCCGGCCTCTGTCATCCGCCCAGATGCATCTGAGGAGGAGAAGAATGCAGATGTGAGAACAGGATTAGAGGGGATAAGAGGTACTTTTAGCTGTGCAGGAACTGGATGGCATACAGGACATAAAAGGAGCTCGGGAATGCCAAAATAGCACAGAGAAAGAATGTAATTTAAAACCTAAAACTTAAGTGGAAAAAGATGAAGCGGGGAATATATTAAAATTACTGTCTGCACAAAAACAGAGAGAACTCTTTTGTTTCCTTTTCATTTTTGTTCCCGACACACTTCTATTTCCAATTCCAGCCAACAAAGGGCAGGTGAACAGGCAAACAAAACGAGTCAAAAGACAAATCGAACGGAACAGCAAGAGGAGCCACAGAAAGGCATCATTCAGCCAGAGTAAAGGTGGCTCCACAGTCACATAAATAAATCCACTGGGATCATCCTCAAATACAGACTCCCCAGTAATTAGCAGATGTCTGCGGCGTGAAAGCTGTTTTTTTTCTCTGAGATGCACTGTAAACGCATCATCTCTACGTTCACAACAACCTGCTCTCGGTCTGTTTTTCTCATCTGTGCGTCTCCCTCGTGCGTGATACATGAAAGAGGTCTCTGAGCTGCCCCACCCCCATCGCCATTCTGAAATTTCTTAGTGCTCTGTTACTTTGTCAGTCTCTTTATCTCATGTCTTTCATGTCAGAGACATTCTTTTCTATCAACTCTCTGAGCCAAAGGCAAAAAAAAAAACCTTCTCCAAAGCAACCGGCTCCCTGCCTTTACCCCTTCATATCCTTTTGTCTGTCTTTTGTCTCACTCTCTCGGTCCACATCCTGTCTTCTGCGTTTCTGTCTTAAAGTGCGGCGCTGTCTGGCCGAGTAAACAGAGTATGTAGGTGTGACGGAATCGGCCACGAGGGACTGTGCAGGTATCTCGGTTTGGATGACGCATACTAGCTCAGTGTGTGACAAATGCATTTGGGTGGAGCGCCGGTCCCTGAGGCGCATTGTTTCACTCTAGTGTTGGAACATGGCAACAACTACCACAGGAACGCTTCAAGTGAGAGAAATTGTAGCAGTCACAGTCAATGCCTCCTCATGCCCAGCCCACTCAAGATCACATCGAAAACAAGATGGCTTCTGTTTCACTTCATTCTGCTATTCATGGGTTTTGTATCACGTCCTGGGCAGGAACACCTCAGGAATTAAACAGACAAAATCCATTATAGTATCCGTCCATCCAGACGACAACTTCTTCTTAGCAACTACTAACACATCATGCCGGAGCCCAGAGTGCTGGAATCATTATTGCCTCTGCTATTCTCCACATCACATCCATGACTGGAGGGTGAAGAAGGGCAGGGCAGCTCAAGCACTGTGCCACACAGGAACTGAATATATCTGTGAAAAGGGGGGAAAAAAACCTCGCGCACACACTGGAAAGACAGATTAGCACTGTGGAAGTTCCCTGTCATTCAAACTCATCATACTCATCTCTGGCAACTTTAATGTTGTTGTTGTAACAGCAATCACAGTTGTTAAGCATCACTGTCGACAGTGAAAGGACGAGCAGGCAGAGACTCGAACATGTCAGTTCCCACAAAAAACACAATTACGTAACCGTAGAACTGGCAGAAAGTCGCATTATGAAAATCTCTTAATTTATTGACGACTCAGCGTGGTGAATGCCAAAAGTATGACTCGGCTTTATCCTGGATTTGCCGGAGGAAAAGCACACAAAGACAGTGAATGTATCTGCTGAAAAAGGAACAGGATTTTTATGATATTAAACCCGACTTTTCCTTGTCTCAACTCACCAAGCTGGAAGTAGGTAACGTCACTCTTGACCCCAGGACCTGCCCCGGTGCTGGCTGCTACCTCCACGCTGTAGCGTATCCCTGGGGCCAGACTGGGAATCACCACGGAAAAGGTTGAGCCGTCAACTGTGCGGTTGATGTGGTACCTGCTCTCATTCCCCAAGCACCAAATCTGAGACAAACAGAAAGTCGAGAGCGAGACAATGTTATGAAGACCTTGTGAAGCCATTCTGTTTGGTAGCCGCCACCAATCTCTGTCTCTGTAATTGGTCAGAGCTGCCTGCGCGGCGTGTTAGAACACCGTGGGTATTGTGTTACATCATTGAGGTAGGAAAACATTTTACAACATGGCTGTATGTTTTACAGGCTGTGCTGGACAAAGAGTCAGTATTAACTGAGGTAGCCATAACATGTCTCAGTGTAGGCTTAAGCCCATGAAAAACAAATGGGAATCAAGTAACCACCCAGTAACCCAATTACAGCAGAAGCTATGTGCTGTCACATCCAGGAAGGACAGGGGTCTGCTGAGCTGGATGGAGCGAGGGTCACAAAGAGAACTATACATACACCTCGGTTTGAGGCCTGTCGACGTCCACATCCGGAACCCCTGAGTCTCTGCTTTCTTAATCCCCCTCCACCTCCCCCCACTGGTTAACTAGGTTAACATACACACTTCCTGGGGATTGAAGCAATGTTTAGGTGTGTTTGCACGCCAGTGATGGAATTTCCTGTGTATCTTTAAGGTTTGCAGTGAGTGCCGCTAGGGACCCAGCTTGGTAATGAACAGGGAGCGATCTCGGCTGGACTTAAAAACCATGAAATTACTCTGTGGCCTATCACCAGGAAACATTTACCTGGAAAATTAACAGTGGCTTAATTTTTTCACTGGCCTTGCATCATCTCGCCTTCTGCTACTGACCCATATTCCTTGTCACACAGAAAAAAAGGCTTTCCAATTAACATTTAGAACTCCTGTAGAATAATGTATGAGAGGAAAGAGGCCATTTACTCAAAGAGCAAATTTCATCACATTAGACGGTGAACGGGGGGGCTCAGAGAATGGTGTTTTAAAGTACCATTAAGACAGACCTGGAATTCTAATAGAGGTGTTATTTCCTCGGTTCTTGGACATTTTTATACTTTATTATCCTACACCTGACTACTGCACACTGCTCCCTCCTAAATACTACCGGCATTTTCATGACTATATCGACTAAATACTGGAGCATCTTACATGATCCACATCTTCCAATTTAAATGGCAATTATTCACCTAATATGCTCTGTCATGCACATTTCAAACACACAGATGATTTGAAGGGTTGGATACAATCATGTGGGGAAAGAAACAGCACTTTACACATGAAGCGTTCCCCAAGTCACGTAAGCAAAACAAAAATAATGTTCGACGCTACAGTTTCCACCAGATGGCACTGTGTCACAACAGCTGCTTCGCTTTTGACTTCTTCCATTCTCCACTTTGAGTGCCTGTCTGCACACAGCGGAAGCCCTCTGAGGAGCACACAAAGGTGTGCCTCATCCAGGAATACATTTCCACGGCTGGTCCTCTGTTCTCTGCTTAGTCTGCAGCCCTTTTTGTGTTCTCCTTTGTGTCTGCGCACTGCACAAGCCCCTCTTGCTCACACCTCAGGTACTGTCTGGCTTTTTTTTCTGTTACCTTGTACTCCTGGACCACCCCATTCTGCTCCTCTTCTGGAGGGGGTTGCCAGGAGACCACAATGGCAGTCCCATTGTCCCCAGTCTCTGTCACGGTAACCTCACGAGGAGGGGCACTGGGGGCTGATGGAAGTAGAGGAAAGACAAAAAAAACACACACCTTCATACGTGATATTTTTTGTTGACAAATGAATGCAGTCTCTCCCCTTTCATCCCATTCAGCTGTCAGAACTGAAGCTGAGGTGACAACAAAGGAATCGTAATCAAAATTAGGATGCTTTTTTTAATCGAAACCTGAGTATGATGTAAATGTGGATGATTGCATGGGTAAATAAAACCAAACAAATGTTTATTCAAACAACACTGTAGTTGTGGGTTGTATTGTGGCGTGTCAACACTACCTTGGATTATAATTGGGATAATTAAAAATGCAACATAAAAGCCCTAACCACAGTGGGAGTAAGTGGCATAAAAATAAAACTGTTGCGGCTTAATACAAAGCAAATATGTTTGGAGCCCGAAAAACAATTAGCAACAAAAGTGGGAACAAAGGAGCTTCGCGTGTAGAAACATGAAAACACTCCCACACATACATTTCTCCTCACTGTTCACTGCAGATTAAATTGTGCAGTTGTGAGAGCTCCATCACTACCACACCCCATAAAAAGAGTCCTGGCGTGCTGTGTATGGGTTTCCATAGGCCCTTATAAAGAGCTGAACATCCACATGAGCATGCCTGAATACACCCCATTTTAACATAACATAATCCCTCCCTCTGCAGGGTGTGAACAGCTGTTGTACGCTCTCACACATGCAAGCTGTGCATATAAAACTGTGTAAACATGGAAACATGCATACTCACATGCAAGCAGTCAAGCACACACACATACACACGCACCCCCCAGCATGCACCAACACCCACCCACCCACCTTCTTCCAATGTCTTGCCAATTTTGATATCACTGTCTGTTCCTTGGAATTCATTGAAGAAGGGGCGGACTTTGAATTCGTACGTGACTCCCTTCCGGAGCTGTGGCACAACTGCGCTGTCCTCTCCAAGGGTGCGCACCTCGAACACAGCCCACTCACTTCTCTGTTGCCCTTCTGGTGAAGGCCTGTACATCACTTTGTATCCCTGGATGTACTGTGACTGCTGCTCCACCTGGCGAACGTCACAAGAACACAAGTGTTAGTTTGACTGGATTAGGTGCTTCACAGTTAACAGTGAAACAGAAAATGACACACTCGTGTAACAGATTGTGGCATCCAAGCTATGGATGTCTGCCACAGATACATCACAGACACACCAGGCGCTAGGTCAAATGATGTGCTAACTCATCACATCAGCCCTAGAAATCTCTTTTTGACTGTCTTTCAATGCACCATTTGGAGCAGCAGCGATTTGTGCAAACCACAGTATGAGGTCATTGGCCAGAGGTTCCTCCAAGTCTGGAGCTGGTTAAATAGGGCTCGGGCTCCCAGAACAGCCTGTCTTATCCTGTCCTGCTCGCCAGTGCACTGAATGGCATCTCAAGTATATGGAGCACATGCAGTCAGGAATAAGCTATATAAAGAATCTATGCGGAAGTGGAAGGGTATTATAAAAGTTGCCTTGTGATCCAGGATGTTAAAAGATATGAATAACATCTAACCAGTATGCTAATATCTTTGTGTGTCCCTGTGGAAGACAACCAGCACTGGTTTTAAAGATTTTAGTGATTTCCTGGTCCCACTTAAAATATGCGACAGCTTCAGTTGGCCTTCATTATCCTCAACAACTATGCAACCACATCACCAAGGAAAATGAAACCATTGGTACAAAATATTTAACCCACAAACAGCATGGAAACCGCGGTGCGTAACTACTGCGTCAGTTTCTCCCATGTCAGGTGTTTTCCTGGAACATTCCAGGTTGACAGGGTAACGGGAAAGTAATGTTTTAAATCAGTCTTGACATGCCAATGTCCTCCAGTCCCATCTATCACTTCATGATACCTGAGCATGCAGGGTGAGAGCTGTGAGTGTTTGTGTGTGCAAAATGTGAAATACAACAGATGTATATCTGCTTTAACTGGGTAGTTGCAATGTGCTGTTCTATTATGTCACATTCTGGAGTAGAAGACAGCGCGACGGTGACCACATCATATTCCGCTTGCACAGGAAAAGAAAGACCATCCGCTACCCTTCTCCAACTCCAACCTATCCGCTTTAACATCTGTAAGCCATTTCCACTTAGGAGCATGAGCTGACTGCCTCTTCCTTCTTGCTTGTGTTATTTTAACAGTCGCCCAGTGTTTTCAGTCTTGGAGGGCACAGACTGGCACACCCCACATGGCTACATGATATTACATAGCCTATTGTAGAGATCTGGGCTCGGTCGTCAACTACTTTGAGGGTTCAGTCAAAGATATCTAGTCTGTGACCAGCCGGCCAGTTCGGAGCGATGCCAGATGGACTTCACTGACTTTGTTTTCGGCCTTCCTTTTGTCTCTCATCAGTGTCCTTCCTCTGCAGGGTGTGAGGACATTAGCACTTAAACCCTAGCCTGACAAATGACCAACCTAACCACAACCTTTAAGCTGTGATGTTCTGTGACGCCTCTCATCCGTAGAGCAAAGCTGCAGCTGTCTGCGGATATGTGAAAACTCACCGTCCACTGCACCCTGACAGAGGAGGAGGACAGAATGGTGGGGTTGTGCAGGTGGATGACGACTTCTCCCAACTCCCTCTGGATCTGACGATGGTCCACACCCTGGCTGGTTGGGGGAATATCTGTACAAAAAATACACAGAAAAATCAATAATCGGGCCTTAAGGCTTGGTAAAGGCTAAAACAAGGCAGGTGTTACCTTGTGTTTTCACAGCATCAGTGATAGGACTGGGGTCACTCAGCCCGTAGGCATTGGCTGCCCGCACCAAGAAGAGGTAGACTGCACTGGCCTTCAAGCCCTTGAGAACAAATGTCTCAGTTTTCACATGCTCAGCAAGGGTCTGCCAGCTGCTCCCTGATGAATGACTGTGAACAAGAGAAATGAAGAGGTTTTAGTACGACACACGCACTCATTACTTTACAGCATGTCAATGGTTACTTTTACCTGAAGGCCTCGATTATATAGGAGGTGGGTGTGGCTCCAGCATTAAGGTTAGGCTTCCAGGACAGAGTGACTGAGGTGCGGGTAACATCCGTGACCTCAGGTTTGGAAGGAGCACTCGGGATTAGGTTTGGGTCAGTGGGTCGGTTTGGCTGGACGGGAGTGCCAAACTCTAAATGGAGAAAATGGAAAGGAAAGAAAATCGGATTAAATGTTTTTTTTTCCAGTAACAGCATGCAAACCTTTCCAAGTTTTATCTCTTGAACATGTTTGGCAAGAAAGTCAAAATAAATAATAGCACAGAATGTCCAGCCACTGAGTACACAACTACACACAATACACACAATACACACAATCGTTTGGGACATTTCTTACCATGAACCTCTAAAGAGGCTTTCCACGAGGCCTCACCGCTGGGTGTGGACGCGATGCAGGTGTAGGAGCCAGTGTCGCTAAGCTGAAAGCAGACAGGGAATACAGTTTGATGAAGGAAACTCATTTAAATGATTGCAAAAGTTAAATTCTGTCTCTTGCTACCACTCCCCCACCAAGGCTCTGCTTACTGACAGTCTCACAGTCTGTAGATAATCTCAGTATCAGCACTTTCACCACAGAAACCGAGGGAAAAGCAGCTGGAAAGGCCAAGTGGCACACCATCGTTAGTCAAATGGAGACGATTTTCACAGGATCACAGACTAATTGGACACCTTTTCCTGTCTATCGTCTATATATGGAAGTGGCTCCTCTATATAACAGATGTGGCAGGATATGTAGTCGAAGCATGGTTATTCACAGACTTTAGATGAAAGAATGGTGAACCATAATCTGAAAACTAATGAACTATGGTGTACGTTTTATAATGAAATGGAGAGTTTTACCTAAATGAATACTTTTATTATGACCTGAATCATAATGCACGGAGATAGAGGTGTGTAGTACGGAATTCATTCCAAGTGCTTTTGCTCAAATCTCTTTTTACTTTTTCAGATATTTTGCCAGATAAAAAACGAGCAGATTTTCACAATTTGGAATCAATTGTCAATTGCCCTCAGAGTTGATTATGTTATGTAGGTATGTCTGTAAAAGATGCTTGAGGCTACTATGTACGAGTGTGACAGAAATAAAGTGTAAAGTGACAAAATGGAAACGTCATTAACGAAATCTGATCACATTCTAGTCCACCCACAGGGAGTGTGTGTTTTTGTTTTTGGCAGGTAAGAATGTTTATTAACTCAAAGTCTTCAGGCAACCGCATCTATGAAAGAAAATGCGTCGAAACCTCTTCATTAAAATGTTGTCAGTGAGAAATGACAAGTTCATTGATGTAAAGTGCCTGCAGAGTTTATGCTGCGCCCCCTCGTGCGTGACTCTCACTGCAGCCCAATCACACTACAATCTCGTAGCCACAAGACGTGCCCGCATTCATCAGAAAACCGCAAATTGACGCGAACTCTGACCCCATGACGCCTCCATCTGGGGACGACAGAACCCCCTGCTCTTGTGCTCAAGCACAGCAAACACACACACACACGCGCGCGCGAACATATGCTTGCTCACACACAAAACCCACTGTGCTTGCTGACTGACAGAAACTACGGACTGTTCGACTTCACAGACTCCATTTCAAACCCACGACAACTGACTGACAGCCCACTGGGGCTGGCTATTGGCAGGGAACACACCGTTTATTTACCAACCAGCAGGGGCTGCCCAGCACTCTCTCAGTTATATGGGCTGTGAAGTTTATTTGAACTGATTTTGACATTAAAGGTGGGCTGATTAAAAACACCACTGTGTATATACATATAAATATAGACCCACAAGTCAGGCTCATATATTCGTACTGAATTACAAATGAACTCCAAATGCTACCGGAGGGTGACTGCTGCGATGGGACATAAGCAGGAGTCTTACCTTTGCATAGCGTATCTGCAGGGCGCCTGTATCCAGCTGTTTGATCCTGGAGTCATGGGTGGACACCAAAACACCATCCTTCCTCCACAGGATGGTGGGGGTGGGGTTGCCCGATGTGAGACAGCTGAGGACCACTGTGCCATCCACAGCTACTGTCTGATTGGTGGGGCCCTGTTTGATTACCGGTGGCGGGCGGTCCGACACAACTGTGGAAGGAGGAAGTGGAGCGAGCAATTATGTGCAGAAATGGGAGAGAGTATGCATGTGAAAGCTGCGAGGGCACGAATTAAATCCAGTTGTAAGAACTGGAAGCAATTTTCTAATCATTCAGCAGCAGGAGTTGAACTTAGCCAAATAAAAACAACACAATTAAAATGAAACGGGCACAGTGATCTCGCTGCAGCTCCACCAGACGCCTGGCATTATACGTCTCATGTCTGCCACCAAAAAAAGAGCCCAAAGCCCATCCCCCATCCATGAAACAGGGGAGAAAATTCTTCAAAAAACATCAAGCCAGAAGAGACAATGTTATTAGCATGCAAACGTGTAACGCCTCCGCCCAGTCTGTGTTCAAACCATGATATGCGCCACAAAGAAAGAGAGCGCTTGTACGTGGAAAAACTCAAAGGATGAAACAGATAAGAAAGGAAAGAAGAGGCAATGAAAAAAATAATTTTATCTTGTCTCAACAATGTAATCCATCTTACCCCTGCTATAGGTTATTTGCCTCCCTCAGATTCGTATTAGCATTTATAGCCCTGATGACCATTGCTGTCAGACTCATTGATTTACTTGCAGTTGAGTAGCGATCGAATTAAAAGCCAACAAAGTGAAAAGGCAACACATAATGATGTATGTATGTGTGTAGAGAGCCTCAGAAACATTCTGTGGTGTAATCTCTGGCCCATTTCGTCGTTGCTTTTGTGCAGGGGATGGAGCAATTACTAAAACACTGTCAGCGTGACCTGTAATTACCAGATCTGCCTGCAGAGAAGCGGTGGCCTCCGAGTGGCCAGCTCACTTTAATAACTGTTATTATTATCCAGAGAGCAAAACAGAATGAGAGAGAGAGAGAGAATTGGAGCATACCACTGCAGGACAGAAATGAAAGGTGGCCGCTTGCTAAATGAAGAGATGAATCTAGGTGTGAGGCCGACAAAATAATAGCGGCCCAGTGGTGGGAATGAAGCCAAGCTGAGCCCACCAGGCTGACAGCGTTTGGCAAAGTAACGACAGGACGCGATCCAGGCTTCACCAGGCAGCAGCAAACCAGCCATGGAAGCAGACATCAGGCAGTGTGAAGCCAGCAAAGCCGAATACTTAGCCACGGTCTGGGTACACAGGCACCAGAGAGTCTCTAGGACCTCTGACAAGACCACATGGAACAAGCCAGACCAAACCTCACAGACCTCAGTGGGGATATTAATACGCTCTACAGCACAACCACAGTATTTCAGATGAACAGCATTATCCTCATGGACCAACGAGGAGCTTCAATACCACTATTTATACATTCAGGTCCTCTTCAGTGATCTGCCAACCCCCTGTGAGGCTGTGCTGTACGCAGAAGGTATGTTAGACAGGAGGTCTGCTCACCATCCGTGACCTCTAGCAGGGCCTTGGTGATGACACTGCCAGCAATGTTGAGGGCCTGGCAACTGTAGTATCCTACGTCTGAGCGTTCAGCATCAGTGATGGTCAGATCCCCCGTCTGAGATACGGAGAATCGGCTGGATGGTTGAGGCGGTTGGTAGGAAAACAACAGGTTCTGTGGGAAATTAGGTAAATCAAATTATTGAACAATTCTAAATGAAAACACTAGTTATTTTGTTTACCTGACTGCCTTCTCGCTGCCAGAAAATGGCTGGTTGTGGGTTACCAGTCGCCTCACACTGGAAGGTGACAGTTCTGCCAACCCCAACCACCTGGTTCCTTGGTCTGACCACAAACGCAGGGGGCACTGGAGAACAAATAGAATGGTTAACGACTGAATAAATAAGTATTCAATAGTAAATAGAAATAATCGTTTCAGTTATCATCTAAGGTTTGTATTCGAATTTGATAATGTAGTAATAATTATGGCTTGAACTCTGCATAGTGTGTGCGGGTTAATTTGGAATGCAGGCATGTAATATGTGTAAGAACAAAAGAGGGAAAAAAGGTGACTGGTATTGCTATTCATTTGCATGGACAAGGGGGTGCACAATTAAAATTTACATAGAAATGGGGAATAGATTTGAACCATCTGTCCATGCTGACAACCTAATAGTGCAGGCTCCAACTAGGTTGCATCATTCATGCAACTAAATGACAATTTCCATTGTGGACTGAGGGTGTTGCCAAAGCATAATGTCATCTATGCACATTTACAGTGACACTAGAGCTCTCTCCTTCAATAGGCCATCTATGTGAAACTATGATGCACCCTAATGACCGAGTCCAGATGTGCAGCCTTCACTTTAAAGGTCACTGGAAATAACCTCAAAATATTATACGCCTAACAGTTTAATCATCCATACACAAGGCCTGCGTAATACGTGAAGAAAAGTAATCTGAAAACTGTCATTTGAAATACAGATATCATTTGTCCACGACCAAGATGGGGTACTTGGTAATGCATGAAAGCGGGTTGGTGGTGGGTGGGGGGTTGGGGGGAGCAATAACAGAATAAAATGATGCAGTTTTACCTTGGAAGCCCCATGCTGAGCATATTTTTACCCATTAATGTCCTTTTGTCACTGTTGCCCATGACAACAGAAACATGAGCACTGATTGGAGAGTGGAGAGGTGATGGGAGGAGGATGGAGAGGGGGGTTGTGACAACTTCCTGTCTCTGTCAGGGCGGTGACAAGGTGACGGATGACATTTCAACTTACCAGACACAACTAAAAAGGAAACACAAACACAACAACAAAACCCAGTGATGAATAAATAAATAATAAACAACATGACACAAAGATGTGACGTCCATGAGTGCAAATGTTACACACCAGACACCCTGAAACACACACAGCTGTAAATAATAACAAGTGATTACGATTCATTCAAAATGCACATACAGAACATGTGTGACTGAATGTTTGTGTGTGTGCTTCAACAGTCAGAACACAGGAGAGATGACATCCAACACAACAACAAATAAAGGTACAGAGACAACATCATTAAACACGTGAGTCAGATGTTTTATGCTCAGGAACATTGTGCCTCCACTTGTTCTAGGTGTTGTGTGAAGGTGAATGTCTCTGCCACATTAATGAGCAGAGCACCCTAAGGAGCGCTCCCTACAGCACAATGTTGCACATGTAAGGCTGGTCCATAAAAATACAAGGTGAATGTTAACTGTCACTCTCTGGCCATAAATCTCTCCCAGCCAATCACTCTCCTTATCTAATCTGTCTGCTTCAGTGGCTCCCACGAAAACATAAACTGTCAGTCAGAATAATGACCCAGCCCTGCCTCCGCCCCTTACCCATCTCTGGCCTTTAAAATGCAGATCAGATTTACATCAAACACTCTCAGATGAAGACGCTTTCTGATGTCCGTATGTTAGAAGCCCTGGATAGATGCAATCGTTACAACACACACACACCCGCTAATACACAACAACACCGGCGTGACTCTGTTCATCTGTGTCTCAGCCTTTAATTAGTTAACTCTACCCTTCCAGTGCTGCTGTGATCACAGATGTGAACCTGGAAGCAAAAGGTGACCTCAAATCTGAATGACCTTGGCTGTGGTAATTCTGTTTGCTTACAGGTGGTTCTATCGATCAGCTGAGCAGAGTGGCTGATTTAAATACTACAGTATAACTGCATTTACCGGATTTTCCTGTGTATGTAGGCCATGCCTCAGTTTCCCTCCCTAGTTTGTTTAAGGTCATTAAACTTTATAATGAACAATCAACATCCACAAAAACATAACTTACATACATAATATTTAAAAAATATTTTTTATAATTAATAATGAATTATCAAAGTTACCAAACTGTCTATGAAACATGATGAACATAATACAGTTTCAACTGATTCACAATCACATTCAAGGTTATTTGTGCACTGAGTGGATCAGCTCTGGATGGATCAGTCAACATGTCTCTAACCATTCAAATACGTCTGAAATGTCCGTTTGAATGTAGGAAATTAGACTGCACAGAAGAGAAAAAGGTTGTAAAAGTTTGAGGCAGATTTCAAAGTTGCTGTAAAATAAGAATGCACACAAAAGTAAAAATGTAAATGTTTATATTGCATGTATTATTATTATTAACAAAAGTTAAAGTAAACGAACTAAAGAGAAATCCAAATCAATATTTGGTGCGACGGCCCTTTGCCGTCATGTGATTTAATAAAGCTCGGCTGACTAAGGCACTGAGCAATGTGACCTCCAGCCCACTAGGAGATGAGCTTCACACCACAGCGGATGTAGGAATAGATATCTGAGCAGCACCAGCTGCTGTTCTGAGGGGATGACATCAGCACTGCATGCAGAGGATTAACATGATGAATAGCAGGTCCCACAGGGAAGTCTGCAGCATGCCCCCAATGCTCTGTCCTACTGTGTACTGGATATCAGCTCAACTATGACTACAGAGCAGCGAGGAATAAATAGTGAGGTTGTATTCGTTAGCTGAGACGTATCATACGTGGGATAAAAGAACGCAGCTCATCAGTTCAAATTGCGACTGGAGATTATTTCTCATCTCATGAACTGCTGACAAAGTTCCTCTCATTCATCCTTTTTTGGCACCCGTTCCAAATCTGCCTCCAGAGTCTTTACATGGGTTATTAAGAAAGGTGCTCCAGGGAATGTCCTTTCATTCACAGCCTGTTTACAAATAAATCACCATGGAAGTGAAACTACCTGAAGAAATAACTGACTTTCAGAAATCTATCTATTGGTGAAGTTTCATATGACAAATATTGTCTGACCCCACCAAACCAGAACCACGTCAAAACTTCCTTTTCTGATTGTTGATGGATAAAAGTCTATAAATATGTGCTCAAGCCCTTTCGTCATATCTATTGTGATCTGTCTAGAATCTTTTAACCGTAAACGGTTTTGGTGACTTGGCCGCTTGTGTGTTTCTTCCATCAATTAATGACACATTTCACTTGACATATTTATAAGTCCAGAGGAGGTGTAGTAGACTGAGAAACACATGTGCGGGACAAATAATTCACTGATTTAGTTAGTAACAAGAGCAGAGCACATTGAAAGAAAAACAGCCCAGGGCGCCATTTCCACAGTGACTACATTGTTCACTGACAATTTGACGACGGTGGGTGTGAAAATCCCCTTCTGTCCACACACTGACTAATTCTTCTGTGTCGATCTCACACTTGAAAGCCATTTGGTTTGAAGGACCGATATCTCGCATGAGCAAATTGCACAAAAAGGCAAAGCAGAAATGCAATTGGCTTCATTAGCCATTTACATGTCACAGCATTTTGCCACATTTACATGAAATCCACTTTGAAAAATGATATGGATTTTGTGGTGTAGCTCAGCCTGCTTTTCACTACAGCTATAGTTATCTTATTCAAGCTGCTTCTTTAAGCTGTTCTTATGTGGTGGCTAAGCAATGCCGACTCTTGATGCAGAGTGACAGTATCGCCCACTAAACCCACAGACTAAACTGTAGCCCCGTCCACTTTACTGTTCTCCTCACCACTACAGTAACATCTTACTACCTATACATCGTTCCTGCTCCTCAGGCCTGTTTAGACCGAGACTTGCTTGTCTTTTCTTTCCTTTCCTATGCCCACATCTGTAATTAGAAGGATGTCATTTCCAGACGTGGGACTGTGGCCTGCTTGTCTTTAATTAGCTCCAGTACTCAGTGCCCACGGCATCTCAGGCCGCTTCCTGTCATGTTCTGGATGAAGCTCAGGGACCTTAAATGGAGTAAATGGACGAGGTTCTGCTATAGCGCGCATCTTTCACCTGAGGCATCCAGATCTTATTCATGATTCAAGTTTTTGTTTGCTTAAGTGCAATTGATTTACTTCATGATTCATGCTGTGGTAACCCTGAAAACATGATGTGCTTGAGAGACATAAAACCTTGTTTCTCCTTTCTGGCCTGAGGTTAGGACATTTCATTTCCAGTGAGGCCGAGGGATGTTTCAGCAGTATGATTCGAAGCCAGGAGAGCAGCTTATTGAACCAGGTCATCAGTGCTGCTCCCATTCATTAGCTAAGCTTTCATCAGAGAGATCGACGGACTGAGAAAAGAGCAATAAGAAAAGTAGATAAATTGATTGAGTATTGGCAGGTGTGCCTAATCTTGCTCCCCAAACCAATCTAAAGCTTGCTCTCTTGAGGAGAAAATCAAGAAATAATTGCAAGGGGTAGCCATGTGAAGATGAGGTATCTGTGTTTGCGGATGGGGGTTGGCACAGGAATAGAATTGCCTTGTCTCTTTATATTTCTGCAGCGCCGACGGCCGAGAGTGACATTAATATGACTGACCTCACCACAGAAACCACTTTCCCCCCTCCAGCCTCTTCACCACAATCACCCCCAGCCCCAATTCACAGCCCGTTCTGCATCAGTGGTGAGCTGCCACCAAAGCCCGACATATTTGCTGCCGTTGCACCAGCCAGTCCTCATCTGTCTCGCCCTGAGACTCCTTCCCCTCCCGTCTCCTCTCACCAAGCTCCCAACATTCCCATTAGTTTGACGTTAAATGGCCCCTGTGTTCCCTCTGAATCTCAGGAGGCTTATGGGGGCGATCCAGGCCCCCAGTTGGTCTGAATGGTTTCTTTCTGAATGTTCACACTCTGTGACCGGCTGCTTTATATTCTAACTGTGTTAATAAGACGTCCAATGGAGAGGGCCACAAGAGACGTACAGGCAGGTTCCATAGGTTCACCAGTAGTATTGTGTGTCCGAAAACATGAAGGAAGACAGGCCTCCTGAGAAATTAGACCTGTGCACAACTCTGTTAGCCGTTATGGATTTTGAAGTTTCTTTTGATTAGAAATCAATCAGCTAATTGCGAGAGAATGTCTGAAAAAGATGAGCGTGTGCTAATAAAAAACCTGGAGGCCATTGCTGCGATGCAGCCGAGCTAAATTGTTTTTCAATCACGTGGCACTATAACCTGAAGTAGAAATTAAATTAGATCATCCAAGGGACCACTGGCTTACCGTGGACGGTGAGGGTGGCCGACGCCTCTGCCTTGCCCACCATGTTCTCTGCCACACAAGTGTAGGAGCCAACATCCGCTGAGGTGAGACGACGGATCTTCAGGGTGTGGTCGTCACGAATCTCATATCTTTATTGGAAACACATCATGAGACAGGACCAGTGGTCGAGTGCACAAGAACTCTCACTAACACTGACTTCAAATGTGTTCGCTGTAGACAACTGGAGCTCAAGAGGGAGGAAGTTACAGAACGACTAGCAGTTGATGAGTCATACCGTCCTTTGGGCAGGTCGCCATCATCTTTCCTCCAGCGCACAGTTGGAACCGGGTCGCCGCGCGCCTCACACCTGAACTCTACACTTTGGTCCACCAACACCACCTGGCTGCCCGGACGACGTACAAAACTCGGGCGTTCTGTGTCGATTGAAGAAAGCAAAACATCTGCAAGTTATGGAATCTGCCCAAAATCCCACTGACGTACTAACTAACTAAGTTTACTTGCACAAGAGTGAAATCTGAATGAAATATGGCAGAACTCCATATGAATCGTGATCATTTTGTATTGGTCCAATAAGGTGTTTGACTATATGTCATAACATGGCATGAAAATAATAACATAATTGAAATACAATTTAAAGTTAAATATTCGGATTTAGTACAGGTTTAAATACACCCAACAAACTTCTCAACTTCTCAAAAAATCTCAAAGTGACACAGGTTAAGAACAGAATACAAGCACGACAAGTGAAAAAGCTCCAGAAAACCTCATGTTCACCCAGACAAAAACTTGAGATAAAGCTGCTATAAATCTCTTTCAGAGGTATTTTTTTGGATTTATTTACACGTTGTTTATCTTTCAAATGCCATCTTGTTGATGTTCAGTCTGACTGACCATGGGAGGTCTCGGAGGAGATCCCAGAGCTGGAGGGCATCAAAAATAGCGATAAAATCCTGGATATGCTCTGTGTCATATTGAGCACAGGGGTCAGAGGAGTTAGAGGTCACCCACGGTGGAATAGAGTGCAGCTGCAGAGCTGCTGGGGTCAGTGTGGGATTCACAGTTAAGTGTGAGATTGGAGGTCATCTCACACACTATCTGATGAAGGTCAGTGACACCATCTAGTTCCCTGGGTGATAGACAGTGAAGCCGTAACATCTGGATCGTGTTTCCCAGCAGAGATAATAAGAAAAACACTGTCGATGTGCCTTGAATGTTTGCAGGTCGTATGAAGACCGACAGAAGTAAGAAGTAAGAAAAATGATTACCAAGTACTGTAAGTTCAGCTATTTCACTTTCCCGTTCTCCAACCATGTTTGTTCCGACACACACATACTTCCCAGCATCAGTCTTCCTCGCATTTGTGATCATCAGCTTCCCTCCACGTATCTGGGGAAGAAAGGAAGACGTTAGGAGGTAAACAGCATTGAGAGGCTGTTCAACAGAGAAACAACCAAATCGCAAATCATTCCCTGCACACTCACAAAAAGGAAAAAAACATCCACTTACTAAAAGGTCATTACAACACTGTGATGAAATGTAAAGATAAACACATCGTGTCTCAGCGGTAAGGAGGTCCATTCAATGGATTTCTGCTGTGAGCTTTTGGACACTGAAAAAACTCACTCTCTCTCTCAACCGAACCAGATATTTCAATGTTAGTCGTTGCCATTTCTAAACAGCTCGTTTTTTAAAACTTCTTGTACCTGCATAACTTTAGGCCTGAGCTGTTTTCAGGGAAATTACAAATAGTAAAATGAGTGTAGGACCGTGTGAGATGGATGAATGCATTATTAAATACAATAAATAATACAATATTTAGCACATCAGTACAGTGTAGCTGAATACATAGCTGCTGTGCTGTTTCCTGCTCATCCCACTTGGAGTCGGAATCACCCTCAGCCTGTTTCTCATCAGGGACTGCTAAACTAACAAACACTTTCCTAATCCACTACCACCAAAGGTCCCGCAGGAGAAACCTGAGTCGCTACAGGACTGCGAGCACTTTTCCCGTCACCTTAAAAAAAAAAAAAAAAAAGCTTCAGGGCAATTTAGCCTTATTATTTTCGGGAATGTTTTAAACAGTAGGTTTCTTCGATTTTTCTCTGCGAATGTGTACAGCTACAAGTGACAGCAAGTGAGGGAACATGCAGCTACACACACACACACACACGCACACACACACACACACAGCGGTGTTTGTCCAGGTGAATGTCATGTCTGTTATTTCCCAGGGCTTTTGATTACAGGCCAGACGAGTTCCTTTGTTCTCCAGTAGTCAGAACAGGCAGCTCAGGCCCCAGCGCCAGCCCCTCAGCACCTCTCTCAGCTGACAGCCCCACCAGTCAGCGCAGAGACAGACAATAGCACGGTGCATCAGTGATCTGTCTTCATGGAGCTTAAAGTCTAATGCATGACCAGGACCACCACCTCAAAGCGTGTAATTGATACTATCATTATCGAGAAACCCTGGTGAAGAACTTGACACACGATAATTGCCAAAAATGCAACATGTATTACTATACCAGTATTACCACAAGTCATGATGACAAAGAGTTTTCACCCCTTGCACACTGAAGACCGTCTTTGTGTGTATAAGGTGAAAATGTTGTGATCTTTTTGAAGAAGGAACTTTACAACCAGACCCATTCTTCCGGGTTCTGAAGTTGCACTTCAGCCCTGTTTAATATTCATGGTGAAACAGGAGGAAAAGGGATGAGGAGGCTGTGGAAGGCGAGCTTATTTCAGGCACCCCGTGGTGTTGGAGGGGTTTGAAGTATCATTATGTTACTGTTTGTTTGAGGAAAGGCTTAACAGCTAAAACACTGTGACACTCACAAAGGCTCGAGGTCAGGGGAGACTATATAGTAGAGAGAGAGAGAGAGAGAGAAGGGAGAAGCCGCTTTCACATGAGGGTCCACTTAAAGCCCTGTCCAGTCCATCCATATCCGTACCTCCGTGCATCTGTAGCAGTTTCCCCACTCTCATGAGGCATGTTTGGAGAGCCAGAACAGCACAGCAGGGACTCTGAGCCGTCATACAAATGAATGCAGCCTTTTTTTTTTTTGTTACTCCCAGCATCCATATCCCCTTCACAGAGCACATCACAGCACCCAGGCTGCTGAAAGCCCCGGCAATCACACCATTATCCATGCATTACATGGAGATGGCTTCATCCTCTTGCCTTTTTGTCTCATGTCATTTGGCAATGCTGATAATGCATGCACCCCCCCCGCCCCCATTCACTATGCACTCTCTTTGCATTCACACAGCAGGTCATTGTCCAGGCTGATAATTAGCCACAACTATTCCACAAAAACAATGAGCCGTATTGGGGGGTGGGTTTATGATGGAATTGACAGAGTCTGTGTTTAAATACTGGAATCCTTGCTTTTGCTGTTTATTTATCCCTCCCCCATTGTTCGTGAAAGACTAGTTTGACCAAAGTGAGACAGCTGCAGCTCGAGCCACAGCAGCACGGAGAGGAAAATAGAACTACGCCACTCGTACATCTCAGTGGGAAACGTTTCACAAGCGCCCCATATGAAGTTCTTATTATATTGCGAGATGTTACACAGCATGTCATTAGCGTTGACACACAGCAGACCAAAATAGATAGGAAAACATAGAGGGCTCACTGAGATGCATCTGCCTCTCTGAGGTTCATTCCATCCTCGTTCTGCAGCCGCCACCAAAGCCAAGCTGACCCATCCCAGTTAGGAGTAGCGCAGAGAGAAAATCCTCTGTTGCAGGTGGTTTGGGATCCCACTTTGATCGCATGTGATCACCGACAAACCGCATGTGTGAGCATGTAGCGTGGCGGGAGGAATAGACTAAACCGCACACAACAATGCAGCCGGCGCGGAGGGGCCCTTTGATAACCTCAGCTGTTCGTGATGTTATAAATATTCCACCCCCGACTTTCCACAGTTCTATATCGGCTCACGCCATGAACCATAAACACTCCCGGCACCACGATGCACATGTCCATTGTGTAATTCAGTTTGAGCTGATCGGCATCTACAGTATTCTCGAAGCGCAGTTGATTACACGTTCTCAGATAGTCGTACACGACGCTGACTTTAAAAGTGGTCTCTTGGGAACACTCAGCTTGGTCCGTGAGTTGCTGTTAAATGCAGCAGACGGTTCAGTTCCACAGAGACTCCCACTCTGCTGCGGGCCACAAATTTGTGTTACTTAGGCCGTGGTAGAGCAGCAGGGGATATTCAAAGGCTTTTTACCCATCAGTGCACAAAATCATCAAGCAGGGTACACATTTTACGAGTTATTTATTTACAAAGTATCCCGAGTCTTTATACCTGAAGTCCTCCGGTCATCTAGACACATATAATACACGTGAACGAACCAAATCACACAAGATCTACAGTTACACCACTCACGGCTGCGACCGTTCACTCATGTGGCAAGAGGTTTCATGCTTTTGCGATGACTTTGATTCCTTTTAAACCAGATGATGTGCTTGTATCTTTCAATTACAGTCCTCAGGAGCGACCCATGGCCTCTTTCTTTCTGCTGCCTGTGCAACTAGTAAAAATAGAGACAATACATGCAGTGTTCGTGAGTTTGAATTCTGATCAGGGCTCAGTGCGCGCCCAACCTCAACCGGCCTTCACAGAGCAAAACTGTGTTTAGTCATGTACACTTCTCCGCTCAGCAGAGCCAACGGTGATAAATCACTGTTTACACTGCCAGTAATGAAAATTTATTTGAGACAATGTGCAGCCTGGATTTCAACGCCATGCTGAAGACAAAGTGCTTTGGCTTGGGAAAACGATTTAAAGCTGAGTTATGTAAGTATTTACCTTATAATAACAGCTTTAAAATGGTTTTGATGGTACACTGACTTGCAACATTCTTCCCTGAATGTTTGCTCTTCCTCCATATAACCTGAGCTGAGGCAGGACAGTCATCTGCAGGAAATGACACACACTCGCAAAGTGATGCACTCCATGATGTTGCCCTGGACCTTATCAAGTGTATTTCTGCTTAAATCTCAGCAGACTTTTGCCTTAGCGTTCACACATCATTTGGTTTTCTTTTTTCACTGCCCAGCCAGGTTGGGAAAATGAGTTGCAGACCCAGCTGTTATCTACTTCCTCGTCCTCTTCATCTGTTAGTGCCGACACATTGCTTTATCTTAAAATTCAACTGAGACATCCACTGCCGCTTAAGGTAAATAACTATGGGCACAGAATTGGTAAGCAGACGTCCACTGCTGACTAATGCTGTAACATGTCTGTTGTGCTGTTTTAATTAAAGTTACTGCTGTTCACCACAACTCTCTCTTCTTCGGTCAGCTCATTTCTTTTTCCCAATCCAAACAGTTTCTGGTTGTTTTTAACAGCAGCGTTTTCAATCAATGCCCTGCCGCCGCTGTTTAATGGAGTGAAGCGGATTCTATACCTCCATCCTTAAAGACTGAAGCCACCACAACAAGCAGCATTGGTTTTGGTAATTGCTCTATGTGAATAATGAGGCAAACTAATCAATATTTCAACAAGACTGAAGTGGTGATAATGAGTTGTGCTGCATCGCCGCGTGAGCCTCCTCTGATCTCATACACACAAACACATCATCCTTGCCTACGAAGCAGTCTTCACGCGTCAGTATATCCGGCTGCGTGTCAGCAATAACAATGTTAAAGTTGACTATACTTACAGTGATTCGTTCATCTCGGTCGTCAATGTTTACGCCATCTTTTTTCCAAGATATGGTTGGCTCAGGATGTCCGCGTGGAGGTTGACACTCAAGCACTGCCGGCTCTCCGGCTGCGACGATCACATCTGCAGGGTTCTGTCTGAAGTCGTCACGCAGAACTGCAAGACAGAAACAGCACCGAGTTGTAAGAGGATGACAATATAACATATGGATACATATGGATATGGATCTTAGGGATAGGAATCAAGGAAAAGATTATTGTATGTAAAATAAAATTAATGTTATTTTTTATTTGTTTTAATGTTATTTTATTTGGTAAACATACTACAGATTTATGGTACAGAGCCTCTTGTGAAAATTAATCACATACAATTTCTCAATAGTGTAGTAGACAGGGTAGTTATATTGGTCTGCAGCATGTGCTCCTATTTTTTATGGGCTGCTTTCTCTCACATAACCTTATTGTCAATAAGCTTTACAGCAGTGAACAATGAATACATATCAGTGCTCATCATCATTTCCAGCACTACACTCCCTTAAAAAGCACATCCCCTGTGCTCATATATCACACCAGAGTGGATCGTTTGACCAAACCTGCCATGCAACAGAATTTAAAGATGTGACACTTATTTGCATTGATTATCTCCACTGAAAGTAGTAAAAGATGCCACAGTAATGAATTTTAAGTGTTTACTCCAGATAGGGAAGTAGATCCACAGTCATTCATTCCTCATTCCTCATGAAGACATCTGTCTTTGTCTGCCTACACCGATTAAATATATCACTATCATTACGGAGCAGCGTGTCCTCCATCTCAAACGACCCTTTGGTCATTTTAAGTCTCAGTATCATGTCCACTGCAAAAGACACTCAGACATCAGTTCTCTCTCAGAGAACTGAGAGTGTCCACTACTGACGCTCAATTACCAATTCACCAAAATTCATGAAGTCAGTGTCCACGACAAACATTTTACACCACAACTGGTAATTCTGCAGATGTTAAGACAACTGTTAAAACAGGAAATGTTCATCTTTATCGTACAAATGATGCTCTACTGTGTGGACAAATGGCAAAATTTAGTATTGTCATCTGTATCCCCCTGTAGCTCAGTGGTAAAGTGGGTTCTCCTGTGCTCGAAGGGTTCTTGGCCTTACCGAGCTTAGCGAATAAAGGTTATATTTATTTGACCACACAGCCAAGACACCAAATTGCTGTTTATATGTTTACACAACCGCCGATAGTTTTTTTTTGTTGTTGTTAGTGGACGATCTCTAGCAAGTAGCAACAAACAAATGTAATTCTGAACTGGAGGCTTACTGAGACAGAGGAAGGTAATGCAAAAGCTCCTCTCTGCAGACAGCATGCCAGTAATCATTTTTCCAGCTCTGGTGCATAAAATACTGAAAACGGTGCTTGTAAATTTCTGGCCACACACAATGTATGCAAGGTCAGCATGTGCACATGGGTCCATGCACAAACTGCCTGGTCCGTGTTTTCAATGCAAACTGAACTTTTTGCCCTTTGTTTGGTTTAAGGTCTGCACGGATCAAAGTCGGGGACCCCTCATCTATTGACAACAAAATCCTGAGTAAACGCTTTAAGCAGTTAATTGTTCTTTGCAGAGCCCAGATGCTGCTATCAGTTTCTTGTAACTTCTTGAAGGGGGAATTCAATCCAAGAAAAGAAGCCCGTGTTCAAGGCAGATGAGTACAAGTTTTCCACCTATACCTCCTTTCACTGAGCAAATGAACTTTACCATTAGAAGAACAAAGAACAGGGATTCAATATTCCATGGCTCGTATGCTTGTAAGAGGAGTACTATGGAGTGTATGGATGAGGGAGAAAGAGTTCTACACCCACCCTGGTCCAACTAAACTCGGCCATGCAGCTGTGGGGATTGTGAGGTAATTCATGTAGTTAAAAGCAGATGCAGTTATCCAGGAATGTGGATGTAAACACCAAACATCCGACCCATTAGAGCACTAGTTCCAGCTTACGAAACAGCCTCTAAGCAAGGTCAAGCTCGTCTCAAGGTCACTGTTGTAAAAGTGTGTACATTCCTCAGTAAGCACTGAACAAATTGAAAATACCACATTAACAAATGCGGACAATGATAGATATGATTGTGGGGTGAAAAGTGAGAGTCACAGGAAACAAACGTAAGAAAATACTCCTTTTTCCGACACAAGCCTGTAATAAACATCTGGGCGAGTTGGCTCAGTGAGTTTTACTGTGACATTAAGTGCACCTCGTCTCCTCTCAGCGGGTCTTTACCTCCCAGGCTGGTCTTACTGTGAAGCTTTCAGCCAACGTGCAGATGTATTTGTCTCTGCAGAAAATAAGGAGAGACGACCGGGGAGGAAATGAGGAAAAGGAGATGGTGTATTGACTAGATAGAGGCCCGGGGGAGAGCTGGCATCATCCAGTGTTTACACTGAAAGCGCCATGACCTCCAACCCTCCTGAGCGGCTCTCACTCCCCCACCTCGCTGCCCTCTCTCTTCCTCTAAACCAACACCTCTTTGTTGTAAACACAGCTGAGTGTGGTGCAGCAGAGAGCCCCGAACATCTGCGTACTTTAAAACAAAATCCTCAGGGATGGAGGACGAGCAAGAAGGAGACAGAGGAAGCCAGACAGTCTGTCGGACCAACCGGCAGACAGACCAGGATCTGGAATTAGTACAAAGCCTTAACTCTTTTGCCAAAAGCACCGTCAGATCCTGAGCTGTGATGGAATCAGTTGCCTCTCAACCTCCGGTTTAAATTAGGCATCCGGAGTCCCCCGTTCTTCTAACGTCTATCTCCCCCTACTGCTCTGGGACCAAAAAACTGGATGAATAAAATGGGCAAAAAAAGCTCTCACACTATGCACTGTGTTGAGTGTGTGTGTGTTGTGGTCAGTGTTTGGGATAATGAGCCTGCTCAACCATTCAGTCTCTCTGGTGAGCCTGCAGCTGTCCCCTAGCAGATAATATTTCCTGCGCTATTAACAGGAATGCCAAACTCAATGTGTGTGTGTGTGTGTGTGTGTTTGCACTGAGAGGCCCCGTTTGTGTCTAAATATGTGGAAATGGGCCAGAGTCACAGGTCACAGCATGACGATGTCCCTTTGGGAAACAAGTGTTTGCGCAAATGCTGATGCTGATGACACAGCAAGAAGAACCAAACCTCCACAGATATCAGTACACTCTGCGTAACATGATATTTCCCTGCACTGTATTTCCTCTTTTATATGTTCAGTGTATGTGTGTGAGAACAAAGCATATCCTGTCTCATCTGGCTGCCATGACTCGCTGCAAATTAAACAGCTGACCTTGCACAAAACAACCATATCTTGAGGTTGACTCTGCAGTAGCAAACATCTGGAAGATCCTGGCAAGACCAATATAACCACATTCTACTGTACTCTATAATAAATCACTCTCCAGGTCCACAGTAGCAAATTGGAGCACCACTGAGGCCAATGCAATTAGCTGCGATCATTTCTTACATTCAACTTTTCTTTTAAAGGTCATCTGAAAAGGCTGCTTCAGCTCTGAAAACTCCCAGGTTCATCACCCCCACAAACTACCTACCTCTGTCCACCCACACAGTCACTCACACATACACACTTTCCTCTGGGGAAATTGAAAACAGATGCTTAAATGTCAAATTTAAAATGAGATTCCCGTGCTGCCCCCTCCGACATTAATGAAAATGAAGACTTAATGCCACACACAAGTCTGGGTGGAAAGATCAGATGAGCTTTGTTCTGAGGAAATTAAACCAAGGACAACAAGCTTCCCCACAAATCTTTAGAAGGATACAAAAACAGGTCGACGAGGGAATTTGAGATTTATCAAAAGGCACAAGGAGTCACTCCTGGAGAGACACAGAGCGCAGCATGGGTCTTGACTTTGGCTTTGAGTTTTTCCTGGAAACAGTGGATTCTTATCCGTCCCACAAAGTAAAAGGAAGCGGAGTGAAAGACACAAGAGAAAAAGGGGACTGCAGATGCAAGACAAAGACAAAATTTGTTCCATATTGTGGATCAATATCTCACTTTTTTCCTTTCTGTCTGCCTCCCCGTTTTCCTGGAGGACGTTCAACTTCTTTAAAGCTGAACAAATTTGTTTCATAAGCATCCGCAATAGTATGTTATCGCCGCATCATCAAGACTGACCCAAGGATACGAGGCCGGGATGGATGGACACTACAAAAACACTGCTAAACAGTCCCAGATATTCCATGTTACATGTGTCTGCTTAAGTGGTTGACTGTAGCAGGAAAAAAAACAACTAAAACTTAAAGAAAAAGTCTAGTCAGAGCTGCTGTATTGGATTACATTGCACAGGTGTACCTAATGAAGTGGCCAGTGAGAGAAAGCAGCTGAAACATATTAAAATCGATGTGATTATGGGCAAATGGCAGATTTATGACTATTAAATTATGTCTCGATCTACTTATAGCACAATATAATTCTTGTTTCCTTTCCTGAATGTGGTTTACGCTTCAAGCTAAAATTGGTATTCACAGTGCAGTGATGTGGTGCACTAAGTCTTTCCATGTTGCTCCTCTCCTGGCCTTTAGCTCTGTCCTATGGGACAAACGCCTCACACTCTCCCTCCCTCCGTGTATCTTCTGGTTTGGCTCCAAAACTCTCTCGACCCCGTCAGTTTCAGAACCCTGTATCTCCTGCTTTGTATCAAAGCGAGGCTCATCGCTGTGGCGTGTCAATCTGTTCTACTCTTCTGCAAAGGCTGCTGCAGGTGGATAATTCACCAGAGGCAAGTGTGTGTGGACAGACATCTGCACTTTTGCTTGTGGGTGTGAAGATGACAGAACTTCTCCTGTATTTTTCTCCCTCCCTCCTCCTCCTCCCCTCATCAGGGAAATGAGACGTAGCCTCATCACATACACATGGTCCGATATGACTCTTTAAATCTAACTGGTACTTTTAACCTTTTTAAACTTTTTTAACCATTTTAACCATTTAACCTCACTCTTTTAAACTGTTCATTGCCATTGCTACTGTTATTATTTATGTATTTAGTTATTTTCCCTCTTTTCGTGGTGCAGTGGCCCCTACATGCAATTTCGTTGTAACTCGTGTGCAATGACATTCTATTCTATTCTATTCTATTCTATTCACCCCTCTCAGCAATCAGACTATTTTGGCCCTAAACCTGTGCCCTCCTGGGAATCCTGCAGACACCCTTTCCGATTCTGCTGCATACAAGTTGCACTCAGCATGTCCAGGATATTGTCCACAATAGATGAACAAATGTATAAGCTTTTTGGCTACACAGAGAGAAATAATACTAACAAGTAAATAGTAGCAGGGATTACAATGCAGCCGTCATGTTGCATTAGAATTTGTTACATTACAATAAGACTAAATCATAAATAACAGCGTGACATTCAACATGAGGTCACATCTGGATGAAAATGCTTGACAGCCTAAGTGCCCGTTCTAACACGAAACATGCTGTGGATCCTTGTAAATGTGTCAACGATATCAGCCAGCTTGCCTTTACGGGTTGCACCTGCACACACTGGTCATCCTGAGGTCATCGTCAAGATGTGATGTCACAGGACAGGATGCCCCAAGTAAGCAAAAACCTTCAGAATGCAAATGGAACCCACTGACCTCATCTCTGAATAAACTAAACTCATGTTGTGGGACTGTTGATGCGGAAATGCACACAGATCCAATGCTGTGAACTAGCTTGATAGAGTTTGCATAATCCTCCTGACCAACAAGCACACAACCACAAGCAAACTCACAAACCAGTGAGAGGAGAAAAAAAAAAAAAAAAAAACTCCTTGGCAAAGGTGGTGATGTAAAATCAGACGATGCACACTGTGTTCAAAAACAATTTGAAGACATCTCTGCATTTAGAGATCAAATGAGAACGTGAAGCAGCTTCCAGAGAATGTGCAGCACATCTGCGGCGAGCTGCCGACTGATGCACAGATACAGATGACGCCATGTAGGGAAACGGATCCGGCTGTTCTTTCTGTTGTGGCTGTGTGTGCTTAAGCAGGGATGAGGTGAGGTGTGGGGGGGGGGGGGGCAGGGGGGGGGGGGCCCC